>JAFIDM010024576.1:0-18749 GCA_023159025.1 Thereuonema tuberculata
TTTTTTTTTACTTATATCTCCTTTCCCTTCCCCCATCAATAAGGAATGTATTCAACCTTTTTTTTGAATCTCAAGATTGTTTATTTATTTCCCATCCGTTAGTTTATTTGTAATTCGAAACTGACAATTAGAACTATAATTGCCGAAACGCTGCAGTATTTTAAATATTCTTACTTAACCAAATTCTGTGTGATATTGAAAAAAAAGTGCGTGTACACGGCAGATGTTGAAATAAAGAAAATAGAGTCAAGAAAGAAAGAAGCACTCTTTTTTTGAGGTGGAATACCGAAAAAATCATTGTTTGTATCTCCAACACCATCAATTATTGTTACTCAAACGCCACTGAAAAGTGACAATCTATATTACTAAAATCTTTTATTTCTCTGTCTGTCTGTCTTTCTGTCTGTCTGTGTGTCTGTCCGGCACAATTTTTTGAGCGAATGGAAAATAGAAATAATTTTTACAATGAAACATCCGCGACAGGAATCGAACCTGCAACCTTCTGATCCGAAGTCAGATGCCTTATCCATTAGGCCATAGGGACTACAACTCTCTTCATAGGGTTTTTTGACTTATATCACCTTTGGTTTCCCCCATCAATAAGGAATGTATTCAATCTTTTTTTTGAATCTCAAGATTGTTTATTTATTTCACATCAGTCAGTTTATTTTTGTAATTCGAAACTGACAATTAGAACGATAATTGTCGAAACGTTGCTATATTTTAAATATTCTTACTAATCCAAATCCTATGTGATATTGAAAAATATGTGGGTGTACACGCCAGATGTTGGAGTAAAGAAAACAGAGTCAAGAAAGAGAGAAGCACTCTTTTTTTGAGGTGGAATATCTAAAAATCACTATTTGCAACTCAAAAACCATCAATAAATGTAACTCTATCGTCACTGAAAAGTGACAATCTATATTACTAAAATCTTTTATTTCTCTGTCTGTCTGTCTTTCTGTCTGTCCGGCGCAATTTTCTGAGAGAATGAAAAACAGAAATAATTTTTACAATGAAACATCCGCGACAGGAATCGAACCTGCAACCTTCTGATACGAAGTCAGATGCCTTATCCATTAGGCCATAGGGACTACAACTCTTTCCATATGGTTTTTTGACTTATATCACCTTTGGTTTCCCCCATCAATAAGGAATGTATTCAATCTTTTTTTTGAATCTCAAGATTGTTTATTTATTTCACATCAGTCAGTTTATTTTTGTAATTCGAAACTGACAATTAGAACGATAATTGCCGAAACGTTGCAATATTTTAAATATTCTTACTTAACCAAATCCTACGTGATATTGAAAAATATGTGGGTGTACTCGCCAGATGTTGGAGTTAAGAAAACAGAGTCAAGAAAGAGAGAAGCACTTTTTTTTTGAGGTGGAATACCGAAAAATTCACTATTTGCAACTAAAAAACCATCAATAAATGTAACTCAAACGTCACTGAAAAGTGACAATCTATATTACTAAAATCTTTTATTTTTCTGTCTGTCCGGCGCAATTTTCTGAGAGAATGGAAAATAGAAATAATTTTTACAACGAAACATCCGCGACAGGAATCGAACCTGCAACTTTCTGATCCGAAGTCAGATGCCTTATCCATTAGGCCATAGGGACTACAACTCTTTTCATATGGTTTTTTGACTTATATGTCCTTTCCTTTCCCCCATCAATAAGGAATGAATTCAATCTTTTTTTTGAATCTCAACATTGTTTATTTATTTCACATCAGTCAGTTTATTTGTAATTCGAAACTGACAATTAGAACGATAATTGCCGAAACGTTGCAATATTTTAAATATTCTTACTTAACCAAATCCTATGTGATATTGAAAAATATGTGGGTGTACACGCCAGATGTTGGAGTAAAGAAAACAGAGTCAAGAAAGAGAGAAGCACTCTTTTTTTTGAGGTGGAATACCGAAAAAATCACTATTTGCAACTCAAAAACCATCATTATTTGGAACACAAAAGCCACTGAAAAGTGCCACTTAGAATAAAAAAAGAAAGAAGCAGTATTTCTATTAGATAGAATACTGAACACTATTGTAACTCAGAAACCACTGAAAAGTATCATTTGGAATAAAAAAAAACAAAGAGTCAAGAAATAAGAAGCAGTATTTCATTAGGTAGAATACTGAAAAATCACTATTTGTAACTCAAAAACCATCACTATTTCTAACTCGAAAACCACTGAAAAGTATCAATAGGAATAAAAAAAAAAGATAGTCAAGAAAGAAAGATGCATTATTTCTATTAGGTAGAATCCTGCTGAGAAGTTAGACGTCTTAGCCATTAGACCACTAGGCCTACATTCTAATCTCTGTAAAAAATAAAAATATATCATAGATATATGATTTACAAGGTGGTTCTAAAAGCAGTCGTAGATTGAGAGAATATAGACATCAAAAATTAAATTAAAAAAAAAGCTTTTAAAAAATTTTAGTTTTAGTTTCCTTGACGTAATTTGTGTGTGTGTGTGTGTGTGTTTTTTTGTTTTAATAAATAAAAAATTGTTTTCCGTTACATAAGGGAGGCTTCCGGAGCGAAGCGACGGGTAGCCGACTAGCTGTAATAAAAAAGAAAGTCAAAAAAGAAAGAAGCGGTACTTCATTATGTAGAATACCGAGAAATCACTATTTGTGACTTAAAAACCACTGAAAAGTATCCATTGGAATGAAAAAAAGAGTCAAGAAAGAAAGAAGCAGTATTTCCATTAAGTAGAGTATTGAAAAATCACTATTTGTAACTGAAAAGCTAGAATCACATCAAAGTAAAAAAACTCACGATGAATATGCGGCTCATCAACCAAGATGAACGAGAGTGTCGATAACATCAATCGAATGATAAGTCAAAGAATACAAGGAGAGACTACAGAGCATACAAGTGCGAATAAAATTGACAGTTCTGATAATCAATCAAACGAACATCTCTATCTGCCCGAATATCTGAACGCATTGAATCTCAGCAGTATTCCTCAACATCGTTTGTCATTGAAGATTGGATCTCCAATAATATTGTTGCGAAACATTAATCCCAAGTTTGCATACTGCAATGGAACTCAACTTAAATGCCGTTCATTCGATAATGATCTTATAGAAACCGAAATTATAACAGAACTCACAAAGAAGATTTTGTTTTCATCCATAGGATAACTATGGAACCATGCGATAATCTATTTCCATTCACTTTCACAAGAAAACAATTTCCGATCCGACCTTCTTATGCGATGTTTAACAATAAAGCTCAAGGACAAACTCTAAATAAAGTTGTCATATATTTGGAAAATGTTGTCTTCATTCACATACAACTTTATGTCTTTGAGCCACAATTCAACAGAAATTGGTTATCTTCATTCTAAAGAATAGTCACAATCAATTTATCGCGAAGAATTTCGTATACAAGCTATGATCTTCATTTATCATCTATATCAACCAACGTCCATCTGAACATCTCTTCTTCAAATATCTATATCGAACAATCTGATTGCCTAGATTATTAGATAATTTTCACTATTTGTAACTCAAAAACCACTGAAAAGTATCAATTGGAATTGGATAAAAAAGAAAAGAAAAAAAAAGAATCACTATTTCTATTAGGTAGAATACTGAAAATTCGCTATTTGTAACTCAAATGCCACTGAAAAGTGTATCTATATTACTAAAAATCTTTTATTTCTCTGTCAGTCTGGTGCAATTATTGTAATTTACAAAAATAGAAATAATTTCTATAAGTTATCTTCTGGAATCGAACATGCAACTTTTTGCTCCGAAGTTAGACGTCTTAGGCATTAGACCACAAGGATTACATTCTAATCTCTAAAAAAAAATAAAAATATATCATAGATATATGATTCACACGCTGATTCTAAAAGCAGTCGTGGAATGAGAGAATATAGACATCAAAAATAGAAATAAAAATAAAAAAAACTTTAAAAATTTTTTATTTTTATTTTATTTGATGTAATTTGTGTGTGTGATTTTTTTAATAAATAACAAATTGTTTTCCGTTACACACGCGAGGCTTCCGGAGCGAAGCGACGGGTAGCCGACTAGTTTAAATTAATAAGGAAACAACTAAAAATAATTTCTAATAAGTTATTTTGATAATAAGATTGTGAAAAGAATGAAGAAAAAGAAATCAACTCTATACTGATTGTGGAGTTTTCTCCAATTTTTTTTGAGTTTTTTCGTGTTGTTGTTATTTTTTTTTTCAATATATTCATATTATTCTTTTCCTTTGACGGAATACATAGCAGTTTGAATTTAGTTTCTACTTCAAATTTTTATGAATATATTTTTTTAAAAATTTAACTCATTTAAAATATTATTTCAAATTTAAATCCTTGCCAGCGAATCCGTCAGATTCAATGGAATTTGGAGATAAAAAGAACCAAGTTTGAACCCAACATGGTTAATAAATATAAGGTTTAACCTGGCACAAATTAATATACACAGAAACTCAAAAAGATATGAGTTTTCGTCGGTGATAGTCTGAACGGCCGTTTCCTCCTTTTTTTTTGTACTCTTCAATCCTATCCACCCACCAGATAAAACGCTAAGATAGTGTGCGAAAGTGTTAATGGAAACCACTCTCACATCTAATACCGATTCCCCTCAAAACGAAAACAGAATTAAAAAAAATTATACAAAAAGGATTCGGTGTTTTTTTTGTTGAAAAAATGATGAAAATGAGAGATTATTTAATAGAATCGTATTTCATAAATGGGATGAATGTATTAGTAAAGAAAAAAAATCTAAAGATCCAAGAAATTTCTGTTGGATAATTAAAAAAAATTAAGGAGAATAACAAGTTAAAAAATAAATCAAAAACCAGCAATGTAAACAATGATTAATAATGATTGTTATTTTAATAATATTTATAGGTGTCAATTAATGTAATAATGTAAGACAAATGAGTTGTGTAATAGTAGCATTCATGATTAGGCCTATTGTTTATTTAAATCTGCTCACTGATAAGAATGAGCACGTTAATATTTCTTCATCTACAGTACGTATTATGTTTTTTTCTGAAGAAAGTATTTGGTTAAAAGACAGAAATATTGAATTTTTTAGATGTTATATAAGTTTTGTTTTTTCATTTATTAATAAGAAGATATTTTATTCTTGACGATTCTAGGATACTAAAAAGCATCATTACAATGCAGTTCAGATTCGTTATTGAATCATCGGAAAGTGTGGAAATTGGAAAATATAATAACAATTTTAATTTTTCCTCCCAGTTCTTATAATTATACTTATGCATAAATTGCAGAAATGTTTGCCCCATGCACTGGTACATTTTATAGAAGACCTCATTGTTCCATGCTATAAATCTCTAGGTCCCAGAAATCTGGAATTTAAATTAATAAGGAAATAACTAAAAATAATTTCTAAGAAGTTATTTTGATAATAAGATTGTGAAAAGAATTGTGAAAAATATCAATTCCATACTGATGCTGGAGTTTTCTCCAATTTTTTTTTGAGTTTTTTTCGTTAATAAGTAACTATCTAAAAATACTTTCTATGAATTTTTCAAAATCTTATTATCAACTGTGTAGTGGCTGTGGAGTTTTCTTCAATTTTTTTGAGTTTTTTCAAAAAATGTTGTTGTTTTTTTTTGCAATTTATTTATCTTATTCTTTTCCTTTGAATAAATACACAGCAGTTTGAAGCTAGTTTCTACTTCAAATTTTTATGAATATATGTTTCTAAAAAATTAACTCATTTACAATATAATTTCAAATATAAATCCTTGACAGCGAATCCGTAAGGGTTTATGGAATTTGGAGATAAAAAGAACCAAGGTTGAACCCAACCTAGTTAATAAATATAAGGTTTAACATGCCACAAATTAATATACACCGAAACTAAAAAAGATCTGAGTTTTTATCGGTGAGAGTCTGGGATGGCAGTTTCCTCCTTTTTTTTTTGTTTGGACTCCTCAATTCTGATTTTATTCTTTTGGAGGGGAACGGCTGTTGAATACTTTAGTGATGACCGTTAATACTTTTGCACTACTATTATGGCTGCAGAATCCATAATAATGAAAAACTCCAGAATCCCCGATGAAAGCTAAGTTATGTTAAGTTCTGTGTCAATTCTGCACTTTTTTACATTAATTTAAAGTGACACAGGAAGACTTAAGAATATTCGTTATTGTGAATAGATTCATACGTCAACAATGAAAATAATTATATATGCACATTTGGTTAACTCTATTTTTTATTACTCTTTAGTTTTTGGACGAAATTACTTTAAATATAGTAGAAACTTAAGAAAATACATCGTTAAGATTCAATATATTAACTTACAAATATATTCAATATATTAGCTTACAAAACGATATTAACTACATTAATTGAAGTTATCTTATAAAAAGCTTGCTGTTGATAGATCTACAAATACTGCGTGTTTTATTACTCACACCTTCAAGTCTTTAAAAAACATAAACACATTAAAACTTTATGACACGACCAAGTTTAGAACCGGACATGCCGGACATGTAAAGGAAATCGTCCAATTTCCATCTTGTCCTGTCATTGCTTATAATTGTTTTATAAGCAGCTTGTAACTGTTGAAATTCACATTTGTAAATGTCTGGCAAGTCCGTTTAGAAACCTGGTCGTGTCTAGCCTTTTTAATTGCTTCTGAAATTGCTATTTGGAAGGGGACGCTGTTGGATGCGAGTGTGGTTTCCATTAACACTTTTGCAGTCTCAAAGCGTTTCATCTGTTGATTAAGTCTGGCCAAGATACCACAAAAAGGTTGAAACGACCATCCCATGCTTTCACCGATGAAAGTTCAGATATTTTTTAGTCTGTGTATATTACTGTGTTGCATGTTAAACCTTATGTTTATCAACCAGGTTTGGTTAAGCCTTCGTTATTTTTATCTATAATTTCCTTTGGGCTTAACGGATTCGCAGGCCAGGATTAGAAGCTTTTGTTTTGATTTTTTTACTTTGTTTCCTTTTGAAGGGGAACCGCTGCTTTGTGTGAAAGGGGTGTCCCTTAACAGATGTGAAATATTTGAGCGTTTCTTCAGGAGCGTTTAATCGGCTGAAGAATCCAGAAAAACGATAATCAGAACACTCGCCGATGAAAGCTGAGATAATTTTAAGTTTCTGTCATTTCGGCACCTGTTCTAATAATGAATAGGAAATATTTGATTTATTCCTAATTTTATAATAAATTTAATCAAATTTAATTCTAACGAAAAATTTAAAATTAGCTTTTTTTTTTAATATTTCTTTTAGCCAAAAAATTCTTACGTTTCCTTGATATTTTCCTAAAGGGGTGTGAATGTTATAGAACACACATTAATTATCGATCCAGGAACAGCAAGCTTTTTATAAGATTACCTAATTAATGTAAAGTTACATCGTTTTGAGGATAATCATGATTTTCCGTAACGATGTTTTTTTCATAAGTTTCTTAATTATGGTTTCGTTTGGAAGGGGACCTGTGTTGGGTGTGAGACTGGTTTCCCTTAACACATTCGCAATATCTGACAGTTTTGTAAGGGAATGGGTCTGATTAAAGAATCCAAAATGAGAAGGAAACGGCCATCCAAGACAGTCGCCGATGAAAGCTCAGATATTGTTTAGTTACTGTGTCATTTCGACACCTGTTTCTAATAATAAATATTAAAGTATTTTATTTACATAAAAATCACTCAAGTAACCTATTTGAAATAAATGAATGTAAATTAATTACAAATTACAACTATTTTCAGCAAGGCCCAATTACTCACATAAGACATTCTGTTGCAAATTATAGACGCATACACTATTAAACTTCGTGCGCGATAATAATGGAGAGATAAAGAAAAAAACAATCATATTTTCATTGCAAAAGATCTTATTGCACAGTAGTGACATCATACCGGTCATGTGATGAAAAGTAATTCTTCGTCTCTGGCGGCCTACAAGCCGATGTACAATACTGCATGGAATCAAATAATACTCTAAAGTTCTCCTGTGGCAATTTCTGCCAAATGTCCTCAAATTATCGGGCTAATTTGTCCAGTCAGTGAAGGCTGTAATTGTTTTTCTAACATCATGCTCAATTTTTTTTTCAATGAACGTGTTTCCCATGGCGTCATTACGACGTATGTTCAATTTGGTGCCATTCCATTGATTATGAGTTTTTGCAGTGGAGTGCGAGGAATAGATAAAGTTTAATTATAGACACCCAGTATATGGGAAACGAGATTAAATTTTTAAAAATCTATATTTATTAAGATTTAAAATGTAAACGAACTTCAAAGAGAAAGACTAAGAATATAAATGAATTGCTGAAACAACAACACGAGAAAACTGAAAAAAAATGGAGAAAAATCTACACCTATTCTGCTGTGAAAAATTCTTTTCACAATCCTATTATCAAAATCAGAATAACTGAATAAAAATTACTTTTAGTTATTATCGTTTTATCTTAAATTCGATGTTTCTGAGAAGTATGAATTCACATCTTGCAACAATGAGGGCTCCTACAAAGTGTGAATGGGGGAAATACTACTGTAATTTATCCCAAAATATAATAATTATATGAAAATACAAAGAATAAGAAACAGCACCTGAATAAATAAATTGCCTTTCTGTATCAATTATAAAAAGGAATTATTCTTATTCTTGCATTTCCATGTAACAATCACAGCAGTTAAATTTTTTATTTAACTTATTATAATTATAGATATGAAAAATAATAAAAATTATAATTATATTTTCCATTGTTCGCTTTTTCCGATGATTCAACAACATTATAGAAATTATTTAAAACCGAAAGAAATAGCTTATCAAATGCTATTCATTTCAAAAGAGCCAAATATATTAAATCATAGGTAGGATTTCAAATCATTCTCCTCTAGGAAATACATTATTTTAAGTGATTAATTTCTTATCAGCAACACAAGTTTATTTTTAAGTATTATTTTTTTTGATTAAAAGTAGAAGAGATAAATAAGAATATTAAAATTTGTTAAATCTCATTAGAGGCTTGAGTTCCAATAAAAAGAAAGTTATTATAATACTTTAACATTTATTGGTAAATTCTTATTTATTAATTTTAATATTTGATATCTCAATGGAAGTTTCCGTTTGGAAAATATCAAAAAATTCCTTTCACAATCCTATACTTGCTGGCCTAATTTTTTGAAAAAAGTAATAAACTTTAATTTTAACCAAAAGCAGCTTTTTTTTATATTTCTTTAAAGCTCTAACCTTCGTTAGTATTTTTCTACAGGTGTGTGTCACAAAACACGCAGTATTTATAGATACAGCAACAACAAGCTTTTTATAAGATAACTTCAATTAATGTAAAATTCTATTATTTTATAAGCTAATCATATTTAATGTTAACGATGTAGATTTAAAGTAATTTCGTCTTAAAACTAAAGAGTAATAAAAAACAGAGTTAACCAAGTGTGCAATGCATATATAATTTTCGTTGTTGTGACGTATGAATCAATAACGAAAATTCAAATTAAGTATTAATATGCTACTATAAATTAATATAAACATTAGCAGAATTGAAACAGAACTTAACATACCTTAACTTTCATTGGGGAGTCATCCAGCCAAACGGAAACTTACCTAGAGCTATCAAACATCAAAATTAATAAATAAGAATTTACCAATAAATGTTAAAGTATTATAATTACTTTCTTTTTATTGGAACTCAAACCTTTAATGAGATTTAACAAATTTTAATATTCTTATTTATTATGGATTTTTCAACCAGACCCACTCATTAGATGAAACGATCAGATAGTGCAAAAGTATTAACGATCCTCATCTCCCACTCAACAGCCGTACCCTTCCAAAAGATTAAAATCAAAACAAAAAGCACAGCTTCAAATTCTAGACTGCGAATCCTTTTAGTATAAATTTTTTAATTCTGTTTTCGTTTTGAGGAGGATCGCCATTAGGTGTGAGAGTGGTTTCCCACTTTTGCACTATTAGAGCTAGTGGGATTGAAAGTCCAAAAAAAAAAAAAAGAAGGGCGAAACGGCCGTCCCTGACTCTCACCGATAAAAGCTCAGATTATTTTGAGTTTCAATCTATATTAATTTGTGGCATGTTAAACCTTATATTTATTTTCACAATGTTCTTATCAAAATGAGAATAACTTCATAGCAATTACTGTTTAGTTACTTTCTTATTAGTTTAAATTCTATGTTTCTGGGAATTAGAGATTTATAGCATGTAACAATGAGTTCTTCTGTAAAGTGTACCAGTGCATGGGGTAAACGATACTGCAATTTATCCGTAAATACAGTGTTCAGAACTGGGAAGAATAATTAAAATTATAATTATATTTTCCATTTTCCGCATTTTCCGATGATTCAATAATGAATCTGAACTTAATTATAATGAGGCTTTCTTGTAATGATTTAAAATCGAAAGAAGTAGGTTATCAATTGTTATTCATTTCAAAAGACTAAGAGACTTTAAAATATAGCTAGGATTTCAAAGGAGCCTTCTCTAGGATATTCATAATTTTTAATTATTAATTTCTTAAAAGCAACACTACTTTGTTTACGCGACCCTTTTTTTCTTTTTAATAAAAAGCAAAAGAGGTAAATAAGATCATTAAATTTTGTTAAACTTAATTAAAGATTGCGCCAATGAATAAATTCCAATAAAATGAAAGTTGTTATAATACTTAAAAATTCAATGGTAAATTACTAGTTATTAAATTTCATGTTTGATATCTCAATTGCTTGTTTTGTAATGGAAATACCCAAAAAATCTTTTCACAATCTTGCACTTGCTGACCTGATTTTTTGATAAAAGTAATAAACTTGAATTTTAACCAAAAATTTAAATTTAACCAGCTTTTTTTTTAATTTTTCTTTTACCTGTACCATTCGTTAGTATTTTCCTACAGGTGTGTGTCATAAAACACACGGTATTTATAGATTCAGCAAGAACAAGCTTTACTTCAATTAATGAAAAGTTTTATCGTTTTATAATCTAATCCTATTTAGTTACAAAAGTGTTTTTTTCTTAATTTTACTAGTCTATTTAAAGGAATTTATTCCTGAAACTAAAGAGTAACGACAAATTGAATTAGTCAACTGTTGCAATACATATATAATTACTTTATTAAAATTGTCTATGACTTAAGAATCTATTCATAGTAATAAATATTCATAAGAATTAATGCTCCACGTTGAAGTATTATAAAGAAGTGCAGAAATGACACAGAACGTAAAATATCTGAGCTTTCAGCGCTGAGAGTCTGGAGTTTCGACCTGTTTATGAATTCCTTAGCCAGACTAACTCAGCAAATGAAACGCTAAGATAGTGCAGCCACTCTCGCAGTCAACAGCGGTCCCCCTCCAAAAGAAATAATACGGTAAAGTTCTCATGTGGCAATTTCCGAAATTCTATAGGTTTTCCCCGGCTCATCACCCAGATGGGCAGTATATACACGATTTAAAGGAACTGGGAAGTAAGTCTTGCCTCTGGCAGTTGTCGTCAAATTATATCCCTTGATACAACACGATGGATTTGTGTCTTTGGACGAGGACAGAAATGGCATTGTTAGTATTAAGTTTGCTCTCGTGATGAACGATCCCATCAAGATCCCATTTGGATGGAAAGACTAGATCTTTCGTAATGGCAATGTGTTGTCTTGAAGGTTCACATATAACTATATCATGTGATCAAGACGGTTGTTAGGCCTGCAAGATCACCTGTCTTCTCTTAAGCTTATGATGCCCCTAATTCTTAAACTATCTGAGTGGTAATTTTGGCTAAAGAATGAGATAGCTCTTCTAATTTCATTGCTGTCATTTGCAATAACATTTTTAATAATTAGCATATCTGGCTGGAAGGTGTTTATATATCTAATTTCTCTACTCTTATCTGGTTTTCAGTGAAGAGTGTTTTTTATTTATTTTTTTTAACAGGAACAAACTACGTCTTTTAATGTAACGTTGTTGTAAGATGATAATATGGATTCAAATGTTAACAAAAAGTCAAATACTATGTTCCAAGTTTTTAAAACATCAATCAAAAACAAAAAACAAAACAAAACAAAACAAACAACTAAAAAAAAAAACCACAAATACTAGGATCTTAAATCAGAAAACGACTAATTCTGTCGCTAACGGATAGTAAATGAGAAGAGATTTAAACGCGAAAAGTCTCAGTTTTCATGAAAACAAAATCACTGGTTGGACTGGGCAAGCTCGATACTTATTTCGAACATCGCAGCCTTCGCTGTATTGTTCACATAAAAATAATTCATAAAATAACAAAACAAAACTAGTATAAAAAAAAAAATTCACAAAAACCAAAGAGAAGATAAACTTAATAGAAAACTTTTATTCAAGATTTTACGGAATTAGGAATCACATCATAAATAAATGAGGGTTTCTACGAAGTGTACTTGTTACTGGGGTAACGCTAATTGCAGTTCTTACCAAGTTTAGTAGTTGGAATGAAGAGGTTGCTTATTCGAAACAGTGCTCCGGATGTAACTATTTTTATATGGGGAAACTCACAGATCTTTAGGCGAATGCATGTCAGAGCATGTAGAGCCCTTCCGAATAAGGACTTAATACACAACAGAGTGCAAAATGTATTGATCTCATCAATAGTATCTCATCAACTATTGATTTCATCATCAGACCATTATATTAATGACTGTATCTGTTAATAATATCTATCAATATGGTTTCAGAAAAAAGGCAAGGGATTTTCAGTTTTCAACATTCAAATAACAAGTACTGTTCGTTTTCGCTTACGAGAGCCTTCAACGCTTTTGCGCATGCGTCAGGTCTCCTTAGATTTCTTGAAAATAGGGTTGAGGAAAAATAAAGAGAGGATATTTACTTTTTATCAGTGTTAGTTTACTAGTAGCTGCGTTCTTTTTGCGCTTTTGGGGAAAGAATTATGGAAAGAATAAATATTATTGCAAAAATAACAGGTACTAAAAGAAAACAGGTCTTATGAAAGTGCCCATCTCAGGGTATCCTCCCTTTGTGGAATCGTCTGTGTTGTTGTAGCTCTCGCTTTTCAAAACGAACAGTAGGCGTCTCCTCACAGTCTTCTGTGTTTATAAACTTCGCTTAATATTTACAAACTTTCATATGCTCAGTATTTGTGTACAAAACCATGTGCTTTTAATTAGTAGTATTATAATCTCCACCAGCATCGCATTGTTCTCTGGTTATTAAAAATTTGCATCATTTCGACAATTGGTTCCATTGAAGCACGCTTCCTATTGCTGCACTTTCCCTTAAAAAGAGGCTGAAGTTAAGAAGATTCATTCACTGAAAATGACCCGTTAACGAAAGGAAAAAGTTTGGGCTTTTTTTAGTTGTAAATAGTTTAATTTTACCTCAGTGTGTTGGCTATTTTAAGACTTTTATATCTGTTTCATTATATGTGATTCAATATGTTTACATGAAGTATACTCATTGCTTCTTTCTGCATTACGGAATTTTTCAAATTTTACTTATTTTAAATTTCCTGTTGAAGCATAGCTCAGTTTCTAGGTTAATTCACTCTGTTGCAAAAGAAAGACGCATCAACTATGAAACTTCCCGAACTCAGTGAGTGTTCACATTATTATAATTTGAGTTGGAGATGGTCGTTCGTTTTTTATTCTTTATTAATTTTGCCCTTTTATTTTAATAAAAATACATACACTACCCTACACTACCCGCAACTACATGCAATGGTCCCAGACCATACTATGAGAATAACCCCCACAGCATGATTCCCCCACCGCCGAACTTCACAGTTGGAACGATGCACTCGGATAAAAGACGTTCGCCTGGCATTCGTCCCACTCAAACACGTTCATCCGACTGGAAGAGAGTGTAAGGTGACGAGGCACGTTACACTCCATAAAATTGCTTTCCACTGCTCTGCAGTTCAGTTGCGACTTTGCAAATACCACTTGAGTCTGGCGGTTCTGTTGAAAGATGAGATGTGTGGTTTGTGGATTTTAAGGGCGTTCAATTCCTTTCGCAATGTATTGTGATTGTGATGTATTCCGCAATGTAACCCCTGATGCCTGTTGAAACTCACTGATCACGTGCGCACATGCACTTGGACGATCTCGTCTGATTTTATGTAAATATGCATGTGTCCGGTCCATTACTGTAGGTTAGTGTATATTCTATGCTAGTGTATTTGTCATTTAATTAAGAAAAGTATTAAGATATACCAATATTATATTATAACCAGCTTGTCAACTGGATCCATTGCTATGCACAGATAAGCGTTTACTTTGAGCATTTAGATTCATGATGACAGTATGTGTTTTGTTGACGAACACGTTAACTCCTGTGCTAAGGTTTAATTTAGGATTATCGTACGGTGGCCCTGATTGGACATTTTTGTGAATAGTTTCTGCTACATTAAATGTTCCGCCATCATGAACATATCCTAACCCAACTACCCAACTGAAAGCGCTTATCTTGAGAACTGTTCGCCGTCATGTATATTCGAGTTCTTCTGGAATTGTAAATTTCTATTAGTTGCAGTGCAGCTAATAAATAACTCTAGAAGGAAGAATAAATATACACGGGTATTCGTGCATCATATCCATCACTGGTACACGTCTACCAAATATAACGAATAGAAGAATCTGTCGGAGAATATGAAGAATAAAGAGAGAGGCGATAAAAGAATTTCGTAATTAATTGGGAACTTGATAAAGCTCGGAATACGTTGAGCTTAGTGACAAGGTAATCAAAAAAAGTATTTAGAAGAAAGAAGGTTGTAAGACCATGAAAGCGATTGGCAAGGAGACGTTCCCGAAGACGACGTCATGAAAGAGGCTTCATGAAAGTTTTTATTCAGTGAAAATACTATTAAAAGGAAATCAATTAAATAAAGTTTTTTTAGCTCTTATTTAATACCCACATGAAATAATATTTTGTTCTATCAATTTCCAAGAATAAAAAAACAAAACAAGAAATGACGTTTGTTGTTTTGATATTGTGATTTTTTAATTTATCAACATAAAAAAAAGATTTACTAATTTTCTAGATTAAGTGTTTTATTAATAAAGATTTAGTATTTTTGTAAATTCATTTTAAGCAATTTTCAAAATCATACTGTAAGATTGCAAAATCATTGTTTGAAACGTACTGAAATCTCAAAAGATATGTTCTCACTCTTATTTTAAAGTTAAACATTTCAATTGAAATAATACCGTTTTAAAATTACTCTCTAAAAGACCCAAACTATACCCATCATCGACAACACACTTCCAAATTGCAATAAATCACGGTAGCGTAGGCGATTTTTGTCTAAGTTTGGCTCTGAAAAGAATAAAAACTAAATTAATTCAAAAAATGAACTCATTTAGCACATGCATTCTATTTTTTTTAATTGCAATTTTTTTAACTTATTTTTAAGGATCTTCTAGATTTTGATATTCAATTATCTGTTAGTGACTTCTCAGAATTAATAAGATTTATTTACAGGTTTTAAAAACAAGGCCTTCATTAAAGTTTTTATTTGAGTACATTAAGGAAGGACCACAACCGACTTACAGAACAACAAAAGACAATAATGAAAAGGAGAAAGAATAAGTTAACTTAATATCAGCGGAAAAACAAAAATAAAGTAATTTCAAGAAGTAATATAATTTAATTTAATTGAAATGTCTCCGTTGTTATGGTAGTGTCCTGCTCTTGTTCTGTCTACCAATCATCGAAATGCAACGGACAAGTGTTTTATGACGTGGTATTACGAACATGTGATCAGCCTCGTTTTAAGCTATTGATTTTGTAGCTATATAAACGGCTTTTACTTCAAGTACTTCACTGCGTTAGAAGCCATTCGAACTATTTTTATTTACCTAGATGATTCTCGAAATGTTTCATAACTTGGTAGTTTTTCCAATCATTTGCATTGTGGCGAAGCAGGTAATTCAGAAAATGTTTTGACTTCTAAGGAAGGCGAAAAAGGTAAAGGTTATATCCAAACTCAACCAATACCAACTCCAAGTTCTACTTTATCTTTTTGTTCTTGGATAAAAGCGAAAGATTTTGTTGGCTTCTTCAGAGCCTTAAATTCTAAAAGGGACTATACTCATTTCGAACTATACACTCTTCGATCTTACAGGACTCCAGGTTATTATGCAGATATTGGATTAAATGAGACAGATATTAGATTATTTGGTCGACGTTACGATATGTTTTTAGATTGCAATATGGTTAATCTCACAACATCGTGGCATCATATCTGCTTTATTTTTAATAGCAGGTCATACTTTTACCTGAATGGTTTTCCCTTTCAAGAGGAAATTGACGGTAATGTTCCTTTAAATGTAACGATACCTGATAGTTTAGTTTTCCGAATTGGAAACACTGTTGGAAACAGATATGGACCCACAATTGGTGGCAACGGATCATTCTACAGGACCAACATTTTTAGCAGAGCTGTTACAGATGACGAAGGTAAGAATGGAATTATTATCACTCTTTCAGTTTCTGATATTATAAAAAAATTTAGTCGTATTTTAATACGATTTTAGAATAGTTTGTTCTTTTAAGATATTTTGATTATTCACATTTCTTTATATAAAAATTGAATTGATATTTACTGGATCTTTTTTCTTTGAATAATTGGCACCATTTTACTAAAAGCCAAGTTACTTTACTGTAACTCCAAATGTTATACACCTATATATCTGTTAAGGGGCCGTCCATTAATTACGTGAGGTGTTTTTTCAAAAATTTGGGCCCCCCCCTCCCCCTTGGTGAGATTTCAAAAATTTTAACAATCAAAAAAAAAAAAAAAGGAAATCTTGCTTTAACAACCAAAAATAAAAGGAAATCTTGCTATAATATATATTTTCTCTGAATGAAAAAGTTTACGTGAGATTTTCGTTAACCCCCCCCCTCCCCCTTGGTGAGATATGGTGAGATTTTGCCGAACCCCCCCCTCCCCCTTTTGACCTCACATAATTAATGGACGACCCCTAATTATACAGTATATACGGTTCGAACAGATACACTAATATATTGTCTTCTCCCAAAATCATATCTCGTAATACTCTTCCTTAAATGCACTGTTCCATTTTGTATTTGGGATTCAGATTCTTCCGAATGGTAGTAGAAGATTATTTCGTGAACACTTGATTCTATCTACACACATTTTCAATAAGTGTCTTTAGAATTTATCTTGGAAAGCCTTTATATATATTATATTCTTCTGTTCACTTTATTTATTCACTTTTTACTTATACACTGATGCACTAAACAATTTGTATAATGAAAGCTCTCTTATTACCTAAGAACTTTCTTAATAGCTGTTGTTAAAGGACACTTTTCACTTAAGAGCACCATTGAATATTAAACATATTTGATTCACTTTCACTTATATGTAATTCGTTGCACTTTATTTACAGTACACTAATAACTGGAGCACATCAATTCATTTCTTGATACTACTTGATTATGTAGGAAAATATGTTTGATTCGCTTCTTAGTCAACAGATATTCAATAATGACTTAATTAATGATAACGGAAAACCCCTTGCATTCACTTATGCAATATATGGGTTAACACGAATAATTATCATATCTATTTCGATAAATATATGTATGCAACTTGCCTGGGATTAATTTATTATATCAAGAACTATAATTACTTCACTTGAGTAATTATTTCTGATTCGCCTCATGTGACGACGACATTTGAATCTCAGTATTTCCTTAAGAGTGGATTCCAATCATGCCTATTTTCATAATGATAAAAGATACTTACAGGACTTGAAGATTACTGAGCTTACACGTCTTTGATTTTGCAAGTTATAGGTCCAAATAGTCTTCATCCCAGTTGACCTTTCGTCCGCCCACCTAGCTGCTTCACTTCACATTCGTCCCTCCCGACTCACCCAAGTTAAAAACGAAGCTCCTCTCTTCACTTCACACCAAGGCTTCCTACTCCCTTTTGAAGAATTTGCATCTCACGTCACTCAATCAAATGATTATTCAGTTTTATTTCGATGCAATCATTATAATTTATTAAATTACATTTGAAGCCTCAATTTAATTATTATTATTCCATTAAATAATATCTATAAAAATATAATTTTTTTTATTCAACATTTTATAATAAAAATTTCAAATTTTATTATGCCATTTTAATTTTTAATTAAAGTTCTAAGGCATTAAAATCACAAAGTTTTACGTTTACTTGAAAAAAATTAAGATTTCAAAAGATCTGCTGCAATTTTTACATTAAAAACATTTAATTGAAATTGCACTCAAAAAATCCTAAAACAAGACTAGCAAATTGGACTGAATTGAAAGATTCAATTAAACTTACAGTATTAAACTTGCGAAAAAAGAGTCACACGTTTAGAAACTCCACCTTTGTTAGCAAATTATGCGATTCTCTTTACCATGATATTTATCTTGATATGTAAAATATTTAATTCTAACAACATCATAGGCTTTTTTGTTCAATAATATTTTTATAACAGTAGTGAATTTACATTTAAAAAAAATACAAAATTAATTAAATACTTAAATTGAAATTAATTGTGTACTTTCTTTATTAAGTTATGAAAATGTATAGATGTAAATCCATAAAAGGTGATTTGTTATCGTGGAAAGATATAACATCACAGTCAAAAGGCATTAAATTTAACGAACATATAAAGTTGATGAAAGAAGATGTACCTTGTCCAGATCCGCCTCCATATTATCCAGTAAATTGTACTACAAAAGAACCTATTGAACATCCATCTGCAG
>JAFIDM010024576.1:23749-41311 GCA_023159025.1 Thereuonema tuberculata
CCTTCAGCATAAGGAATTTTCATTAACTGTTTTGATGGACATTGAGGGGGCCTTTGATAAAAATAGGAAATAAATTAGCTATTGTGGACTATGAAAGTTAAAATCAAAAATTGAAATTACGTTGAAGTCATACAAATTTGAAGCATTAAATACTGATTCTACCTTTGAACTGTATATGAAAATTAAAAGTCAAATCCAAAATTTCAAAGAAAAGAAAGCTATTAATTATTATCAATACAAAATAATGTATCAAAAATGACTACTACTCCAGTTTTTGAACCTAGATCCAAGACTCACAAGGTAGACAACCCTCTTCAACCTGTAATAAACTTATTCGGATCACCCACAGAACAGTTAGGAAAGTTTATTAATAACATACTGAAAAAGATGCCACTGTATGCCTCAGAAGTAATTCTTAAGAACACTGCTGATTTCATTCTAAAAATTAAAGATGAAAATAGTAATAACAATAAGAAAAAAGATCAAATTATATTCATTAGACCTAGAGGCAGTGTACAGAAACTTTCCAGTTAATGAATAGCACTGGAATTAATAGAGACAATGTGTGTAGAAAACCAGCACATTTTAAACGACTCTAATATTCTGTAGATAAAGAAACTTTATGAAACTTTTGAAATTGATATGTAACAACAGTTCTTTTTGTTATGAAGGTAAATTTTATAAGCAAATCTTAGGTTTCCCAATGGGAAGTCCTATTTCTGGAACTATCTGCAATATTTACTTAAACTGGTTAGAACATATAAATATTTTGAAGTGGAATAAAACGGATTATAGATATTTAAGATACGCTGATGACATTTTATTAATATGGCAAGGAACTGAGAGACATTTCTTGATTTTTTACATTTATATTAATAATGTTTAAAATTTTCATTTTCAGTTTAAAATTTTCATTTGAAAGAGAAAAAGAAAAAAGTTACCTTTATAGATGTATTTTTATTAAATGAAGATTATAGAATTTCGTATGCACATTATGAAAAACCACTAAGGGCAACCATGTACTAAATTTTAATTCAGTTCATAATATGAACACGTAAAAAGCAATTATCAAAAATTACATTAAATGTACAACAGATTATATTAAAAATGAAAGGTTATGGGCAAAGAAGTTTAATAATATGAAAGAAACTTTTATTAATAATGAATATCAAGTTCTTTTCTATCTAAGGAAATTAATACATTTTTATAGAAAGAAGAAAGAAAGTAAAACAACTAAAGAAGAAAGAAATCAACAATTTTAATAAAGTTATTAAACTATCTTTAGGTTTTAAAGTTAACAAAAATATTAGAGATGCATGCAAAGCTGATAATATTCGTTTAATTTTAGGCTTCTCTGACAAGTATCAGATGCTTTATATTCCCGGTTTGTCCTTCCGTCTGAGAACAAGTATCATTCAAATCTGATTAAGTTCTAATTAGCTCAACAATCACAACAATCTCAAGAATTGCATCCTTTGCATTTGCAACAATTACATATATAATACAGCTCATTAACAATAACAACAATCACAATGATCGCAACAATTGCGCCTTTTGCATTAGCAGCAATCACATTTATGATAATAAGGAAATTAAGCAATAATATAACATAAATTACGAATCAGAAGCCGTTGCGAAGCATTGTGATTGCTTTCCTAATCGTTATCCCTACCTTGTTTTATAAAGAAAATAAATTGCTCATATTGAAGAAAGAATTAAATGAGAACATGTTAAATAAGATATTAAAAGAAAGACTAGCAGAGCACATTAGAGCTTTTCAGACTAAAAAAAAAGCAAAATTTCTGATTGGGCGGATCATTATGAAGAAATGGGACATAATCCTGTTCCTATTGTAAATATTGAAGTTGAAATTTCCGAAGAGAAGGTAAGACTGGTGATTGAATCATGTTTTATTAATAGTAAAAATTGTTTTAATAGAGATAAATTCCTTAAGATTACTAATGTTTCTTTTGGTTACATAAAAGATATTATGAAAAAATATATTAGATTAAATAAATTATTCAATTTTTCAAAATATAAGAGATTGTTATTAATGTTTAATTATCACTATTTATGTGTTGTATTATCGTTATTGTTAATGTTTAATTACCACCATTATTTATATTTTCATTTTGTTAATGTTTAATCATTATCATCATTTATAAGTTGTATTATCATTATTAGATGATGACTGTAAGGCCCAACACAAGAATAAACAAAACAATTGCCTTTTCTGATTCATTTTTATGAGGGGAACTAGGGAACAGCTGTTTCACCATGCATCTGGATCATCAGCCCAAGCCCGTCCCCTCGATAAAAACGAATCAGAAAGGCAGTCCTAAGGTAAAACCATAAGCCAACCTAGCTATGGCTTCCCAAAGGCAAAAGCCAATAATATTAATTCCCGAAGAGCCGAGAGGCAATATCGGGAACGTTCCCTGCAACTAGCAGGCGAACTACAATAAATAACAAAAAGAACAAAAGACACGGCCACAGTAAACTAAAATAAAAGGGTTTTACGTGTTATCATATCTATTGGATGATGACTGTAATTATTAATAACTATACTACAGTTTGATATATTATCTATTAATTTTTTTTATGTAATCTTATTTTAGGTAATAGTATGAAACAAAAAAAAATAGTTTTTGTCCTCTTATTCACCTGAGGAAGTTTCTCGTACAGAGAACCGAAATATTGTGAAAATTAAAGATAGTTGTTTTATGAGAATTATGGAGTAAGTAACTTACAGTTTTTTAAAGATGACTTTTTTAAGTTTTGTTTTGTTTTGTTTTGTTTTTTTCTCTTTTCAATTTCTTCGCTAGCATTACATTTCTTAAATTTCAATTGGTCTCTCTTGAAAACGAAGTCAATATAGCTAAAAACTAATTTTATTTCGTAATATTTGATGAAAATAACAATTAAATTTGTAATTTTTGTCTCAGTATTATCTTTGAAAAGTAGGCCGCGGGGTTGGCGTTATCGCTAAGACATTGGCCTCTCATCTCTGAGTACCGGAGTTCGGCCGTCATGTGGGTTTTGTGATGGTGAACGATCCGCACCTGGCAGGTTTTCTCGGGGTTCTCGCATTTCCCCTGCACTTCTCCCGCCATACTTTCTCAGTCTTTCTCTCCTCTTGTCTCCATTTCCATGAGATAGCACAATAGACCTGCAGGTCGCTGTGCTTCGCTTACCTGCCACCCACATTGAACAAAATCAAATCAATCTTTGAAAAGTTACTTTTTTCGATTTATTTATATATTTATTTTAGTATCAGACCGCTTATAAATTTAACATTTCAAATATTATTTAGCTAATTTTCAAAACATTTTTGAAAAAAAAACGCACTCTATTAATTTGAATAGAAGACAATTCCTAAGTTGCAACCTTATGCGTTGCCTATTACGCAGCGATCTGGATCTCCCTGGTCAGAGGCAAGCCAAGATGCTAATTCAAGAACTTAGCAACAAACGCTCCACCGAACTTTTAATGTTCGGTATTGTTTTAAAGCAACTCGGTATTGTTGTTGGTCTACTTACTGGACATTGTCGTCTTAACAAGCATTTATGGCACTTAAACTTAAAAGACAACTCTGTTTGTAGGAGTTGTCATTCAGAAGATGAGACTTCTTCTCATATCTTATGTAACTGTCAATATTTCACATCCCTTATACATAAAATTCTAGGATCTTTCTTTCTAGAACCAAAGGATTTGTTTATGATCCCAATAAGTAAACTACTGGCGTTTACCGTAGCTACAGGTCTTTTTGAGGATTAAGGTGGGGGAAGTACAATAGACCTTAGGTCGCGTTGCTAGGTAAACATTTACTACCCATCTTCTACATTAACATTAACATTTAACATTAATATGCAGCATTAGGAAAATTTTAGCAATTTCAGGAAACCTGAATTTTTTTTTCAATCTTAAAATTCTACTTCTTTTCATCATTCGGTGTTTAGCTAAAATGGTATTAGTTCATTTCATAACTGTAATCACGACTTTCCATATTTTAACATTCTTTTAATAGAAAATAAAAAATAAGACTTCGATAGTGAAATTTATATAACTCATGATAACTTAACAAATTGTATTGTTACCTGCAGATGGATGTTCAATAGGTTCTTTTGTAGTACAATTTACTGGAAAATATGGAGGCGGATCTGGACAAGGTACATCTTCTTTCACCAACGCTATTTTTTCATTAAATTTAATGCCTTTTGACTGTGATGTTATATCTTTCCACGATAACAAATCACCTTTTATGGATTTACATCTATACATTTTCATAACTTAATAAAGAAAATAAACAATTAGTTTCAAACTTAAGTAATCAATTAATTTTGTATTTTTTTAAAATGTAAATTCACTACTGTTATAAAAATATTATTTAACAAAAAAAAGCCTATGAAGTTGTTTGGATTAAATATTTCGCATATCACGGTAATTATCATGGTAAAGAGAATAGAATAATTTGCTAACAAAGTTGGAGTTTCTAAACGTGTGACTTTTTTTCGCTAGTTTAGTACTGTAAGTTTAATTCAATCTTTCAATTCAGTTCAATTTGCCAGTCTTGTTTTAGGATTTTTCCAGTACAATTTCATTTAAATGTTTTTAATGTAAAAATTGCAGCAGATTTTTTGAAATCTTAATTTTTTTCAAATAAACGTAAAACTTTGTGATTTTAATGCCGTACAACATTAATTAAAAATTAAAATGGCATAACAAAATTTGAAATTTTTATTATAAAATGTTGAATCAAAATTTTTTTTTTATATTTTGTAGATATTATTTAATGGAATAATAATAACTAAATTGAGGCTTCAAATGTAATTTAATAAATTATAATGATTGCATCGAAATAAAACTGAATAATCATTTGATTGAGTGACGTGAGATGCAAATTATTCAAAAAGGAGTAGGAAGCCTTGGTGTGAAGTGAAGAGAGGAGCTTCGTTTTTGACTTGGGTGAGTCGGGTGAGACGAATGTGAAGTGAAGCAGCTGGGTAGGCGGACGAAACGTCAAGCAGAGTCAACTGGGATGAAGACCATTTGGACCTATAACTTGCAAAATCAAAGATGTGTAAGCTCAGTAATCTTCAAGTCCTATAAGTATCTTTTATCATTATGAAAATAGGCGTGATTGGAATCCAGCTAGGAAATTCACTATTAAGGAAATACTGAGATTCAAATGTCGTCGTCCCATGAGGCGAATCAGAAATAATTACTCAAGTGAAGTAATTATAGTTCTTGATATAAGGAATTAATCCCAGGCAAGTTGCATACATATATTTATCGAAATAGATATGATAATTATTCATGTTAACCCATATATTGCATAAGTGAATGCAAAAGTTTTACCGTTATCATTAATTAAGTCATTATTGAATATCTGTTTAGTAAGAAGGGAATCAAACATATTTTACTACATAATCATAATTATTTATACATAAGTAGTATAAAGAAATGAATTGATGTGCTCCAGTTATTAGTGTATTATAAATGAAGTGCAACGAAATATATATAAGTGAAAGTGAATCAAATATGTTTAATATTCAATGGTGCTCTTAAATGAAAAGTGCCCTTGAACAACAGCTATTAAGAAAGTTCTTAAGTGATAAGAGAGCTTTCATTATACAAATTGTTTAGTGCATCAGTGAATAAGTAAAGAGTGAATAAATAAAGTGAATAGAAGAATATAAAGCCATTGGGCTTTCCACCATAAATTCTAAAGACACTTATTGAAAATGTGTATAGATAGAATCAAGTGTTCAAGAAATAATCTTATACTACCATTCGGAAGAATCTGAATCCCAAATACAAAATGGAACAGTGCATTTAAGGAAGAGTATTACGAGAAGTGATTTTGGGAGAAGACAATATATTCGTGTATCTTTTCGAACCGTATATACTGTATAATAAACAGACATATAGGTGTATAACATTTGGAGTTACAGTAAAGTAACTTGGCTTTTAGTAAAATGGTGCCATTCATTGAAGAAAAAAGATCCAGTAAATATCATTCAATTTTTATATAAGAAAATGTAAATAATCATAATATAGTAAAAAGAACAAACTATTTTATGCTCGTATTAAAATACGACTAAATATATTTATAATATCAGTAATTGAAAGAGTGATAAAGTTTCCATTCTTACCTTCGTCATCTGTAACAGCTCTGCTAAAAATGTTGGTCCTGTAAAATGATATGTTTATACCATATGCAAAAGTGTTTCCAATTCGGAAAACTAAACTATCAGGTTTCGTTACGTTTAAAGGAACAATACCGTCATTTTGCTCTTGAAAGGGAAAACCATTGAGGTAAAAGTACGACCTGCTATTAAAAATAAAGCAGAAATGATGCCACGATGTTGTGAGATTACTAATATTGCAATCAAAAGCGACAACGTGACGTCGACTATTCTCTTTGTTCCTATTTAATCCAATATCTGCATAATAACATGGAGCCTTCCGAGTTGGAAGAGTGTATAGTTCGAAATGAGTAAAGTCATCTTTAGAATTTAAGGCTTTGAAAAAGGCAAGCCAATCTTTCGCTTTTAACCAAGAACAAAAAGATAAAGTAGAACTTGGAGTTGGTATTGGTTGAGTTTGGATATAATCGTTACGAAAATCGCCTTCCTTATTAAAGTAAGTCAAAACATTTTCTGAATTACCTGCTTCGCCACAATGCAAACAGAATGTTACAATGATTGGAAAAACTACCAAGTTGTGAAACATTTCCAGAATCATCTTGGTAAATAAAAATAGTTCGAATGGCTTCTAACGCAGTGAAGCACTTGAAGTAAAAGCCGTTTATATAGCTACAAAATCAATAGCTTAAAACGAGGCTGATCACATGTTCGTAATACCACGTATTAAAACATTTGTTCGTTGCATTACGATGATTGGTAGACAGAACAAATGCAGGAAATTACCGTAACAACAGAGACGTTTCAATTAAATTAAATTATATATTTTTTTGAAATTACTTTATTTTTGTTTTTCCGTTTATAATAAGTTAGCGTATTCTTTCTCGTTTTCATTATTGTCTTTTGTTGTTCTGTAAGTAGGTTGTAGTCCTTCCTTAATGTACTGAAATAAAAACTTTAATGAAGGCCTTGTTTTAAAACCTGTGAATAAATCTTGTTAATTTTTAGAAGTCACTAACAGATAATTGAATATCAAAATCTATAAGATCCTTAAAAATAAGTTAAAAAAATTGCAATTAAAAAAAATAGAATGCATGTGCTAAATGAGTTCATTTTATGCATTAATTTAGTTTTTATTCTTTTCAGAGCCAAACTTAGACAAAAATCAACTAAGCTACCGTGATTCATTGCAATTTGGAAGTGTGTTGTCGATGATGGGCGTAGTTTAGGTCTTTTAGAGAGTAATTTTGAAACGGTATTATTTCAGTTGAAATGTTTAACTTTAAAATAAGAGTGAGAACATATCTTTTGAGATTTCAGTACGTTTCAAACAATGGTTTTGCAATCTTACAGTATGATTTTGAAAATTGCTTAAAATGAATTTACAAAAATACTAAATCTTTAATAATAAAACACTGAATCTAGAAAATTAGTAAATCTTTTTATTTTTATGTTGATAAATTAAAAAATCACAATATCAAAACAACAAACGTCATCTCTTGTTTTGTTTTTTTATTCTTGGAAATTGATAGAACAAAATATTATTTCATGTGGGTATTAAATAAGAGCTAAAAAAACTTTATTTAATTGATTTCCTTTTAATAGTATTTTCACTGAATAAAAACTTTCATGAAGCCTCTTTCATGACGTCGTCTTCGGTAACGTCTCCTTGCCAATCGCTTTCATCGTCTTATAGCCTTTTTTCTTCTAAATACTTTTTTTGATTACCTTGTCACTAAGTTCAACGTATTCCGAGCTTTATCAAGTTCCCAATTATTTATAAAACTCTTTTATCGCCTCTCTCTTTATTCTTCATATTCTCCGACAGATTCTTCTATTCGTTATATTTGGTAGACGTATCTCAAGACATGTACCAGTGATGGATATGATGCACGAATACCCGTGTATATTTATTCTTCCTTCCAAGGTTATTTATTAGCTTCACTGCAACTACAGTCGCTAAATCCCGAAAAAAAGTTCATTATACGGAGAATTCGTTAAGTAGAGATTCACCTTTTAAAATTACTTTAAACTACATAAAATATTTTTAATTACATCAAGCGTACATTACCACATGCGTACTTAAATTTTACTAATAAAGTCTGTTAATTGTGTCTGAGTTTTTTTATTTTTTTTTTTTTTTTTTGAAAAAGCGTTTTTGCTCATAGTAAGTCTCGCATCTTTGCAATGAATCAAAAACCCCTTCAGGCATATTTTCTTCAAATTCTAATCCACGTCGTATTGTTTCAAATGATTTTAGCATTTCATCATACGAAGGTTTTTTGATTTCTGCATCATGATCATTGAGGATGAAAGGGGGATATGGGGTGGACTGGGGATTGCACTTTCTGGTTGAAATGCAAAGAATGACAGCGATTGGCGCCTTGTAAAAACATTTCAAGGAGAAAAAAAAGATAGATGCCACGATAAAAGTTCGTTAAATAGAAAATGCACTTCGCTATTTGGAGGTTATTTTACGAAGAAATTAGGAAAATGTTCTTGGTTCCGAAGAAAAGTTCGCTAAATAGAGAAATTCGCAAAATAGAGGTTCGTTAAATAGAGGTCCGACTGTAATAGAAATTTAAAATTCCAGAAGAACTCGAATATCCATGACGGCGAACAGTCCTCAAGATAAGCGCTTTCAGTTGGGTAGTTGGGTTAGGATATGTTCATGATGGCGGAACATTTAATGTAGCAGAAACTATTCACAAAAATGTCCATTCAGGGCCACCGTACGATAATCCTAAATTAAACATTAGTACAGGAATTAACGTGTTCGTCAACAAAACACATACTGTCATCATGAATCTAAAATATATTAAAAGTAAACGCTTACTAGGTTGGTAGCAATGGATCCAGTTGACAAGCTGGTTATAATATAATACTGGTATATTTAATACTTTTCTTAATTAAATGACAAATACATTAGCATAGAATATATGTATTTTTATTAAAATATAGGAGAAAATTAATAAAGAATAAAAAACGAGCGATCATCTCAAACTCAAATTATTTAATAACCGGAGAACAATGCGATGCTGGTGGAAATTGTAACACTACTAATTAAAGGCACATGGTTTTGTACACAAATACTGAGCATATGAAAGTTTGTATATATTAAGCAAAGTTTATAAACACAGAAGACTGTGAGGAGACGCCTACTGTTCGTTTTGTAAAGCGAGAGCACAGACAACACAGACGATTCTACAAAGGGGTGATACGCTGAGATGGGCACTTTCATAAGACCTGTTTTTCTTTTAGTACCTGTTATTTTTACAATAATATTTATTCTTTCCATAATTCTTTCTCGAAAAGCGCAAAAAGAACGCAGCTACTAGTAAACTAACACTGATAAAAAGTAAATATCCTCTCTTTATTTTTCCTCAACCCTATTTTCAAGAAATCTAAGGAGACCTGACGCATGCGCAAAAGCGTTGAAGGCTCTCGTAAGCGAAAACGAACAGTACTTGTTATTTGAATGTTGAAAACTGAAAATCCCTTGCCTTTTTTCTGAAACCATATTGATAGATATTATTAACAGATACAGTCATTAATGCAATGGTCTGATGATGAAATCAATAGTTGATGAGACACTATTGATGAGATCAATACATTTTGTACTCTGTTGTATATTACGTCCTTATTCGGAAGGGCTCTACATGCTCTGACATGCATTCGCCTAAAGATCTCTGGGTCTCCCCCCAATATAAAAATAGTTACATCCGGAGCACTGTTTCGAATAAACAACCTCTTCGTTCCAACTACTAAACTTGCGATGAATTGCAGTTAGCGTTACCCCAGTAACAAGTACACTTCGTAGAAACCCTCATTTATGTATGCTGTGATTCCTAATTCCGTAACATCTTGAATAAAAGTTTTCTATTAAGTTTATCTTCACTTTGGTTTTTATGAAGTTTTTTTTGAAGAAGGCTGCGATGCTCGAAATAAGTATCGAGCTTGCCCAGTCCAACCAGTGGTCTTGTTTTCATGAAAACTGAGACTTTTCGCGTTTAAATCTCTTCTCATTTACTATCCGTTAGCTACAGAATTAGTCTTTTTCTGATTTTCCTCACAATACTTCTGACAAAGCATTTCTTTAATTCTATAGACCCTATCTAAGATCCTAGTATTTGTGGGTTTTTTTAGTTGTTTGTTTTGTTTTGTTTTGTTTTTTGTTTTTGATTTGATGTTTTAAAAACTTGAAACATAGTATTTGACTTTTTGTTAACATTTGAATCCATATTATCATCTTACAACAAGGTTACATTAAAAGATGTAGTATGTTCTTGTTAAAAAAATAAAATAAAAAACACTCTTCACTAAAAACCAGATAAGAGTAGAGAAATTAGATATATAAACACCTTCCAGCCAGATATGCTAATTATTAAAATGAAATTAGAAGAGCTACCTCATTCTTTAGCTTAAGTTTAATTTAGTTTAAGAATGAGGGGCATCATAAGCTTAAGAGAAGACAGGTAATCTTGCAGACCTAACAGCCGTCTTGATCAGATGATATTATTATCTGTGAACTTTCAAGACAACACATTACCATTACGAAAGATCTAGTCGTCCCATCCAACTGGGATCTTGATGTGATCGTTCATCACGAGAGCAACCTTAATATCAACAATGCCATTTCTGTCCTCGTCCAAAGACACAAATCCATCGTGTTGTATCAAGGGATATAATTTGACGACAACTGCCAGAGGCAAGACTTACTTCCCGGGTCCTTTAAATCGTCTATATTCTGCCCATCCGGGTGAGGAGCCGGGGAAAACCTGTAGAATGTCGAATTGAATCCTCTATATGATCTTTGCCTTTATGTTCGATTGTTTGATCGAATTCGGCTGAATTGTTCGAGCCACACAACGCCATCAGATCTACAGTTATACGTTTGAGAAACATTTCGTATAGCACCGATCCCCCTAGTTTTGCTTTAGCATACTTTTACAGTCTTTCTGTTTGCTGACAATACTCTTCAAAAGATTAAATTTCTAAAAGGGTTACTACTAGAACGATGATGCAAAACCTCACATAGCGAGACTTCACAATGAAGTTCACATCCTTCCTTGGCCATCAAAGTCCCCAGACCTTTCGCTAATAGAGCTTGATTTTGGAAAGACAATTACAGCCATCACTGTATGGACAAATTCGACAATTTGAGAACATCTGGCAGAAATTGCCACATGAGAACTTTACAGTATTATTTCTTTTGGAGGGGTACCGCTGTTGACTGCGAGATTGGTTGCACCATCTTAGCGTTTCATCTGCTGAGTAAGTCTGGCTAAGGAATTCATAAACAGGTCGAAACTCCAGGCTCTCAGCGCTGAAAGCTCAGATACTTTACGTTCTATGTCATTTCTGCACTTCTTTATAATAATTCAACGTGGAGTATTAATTCTTATGAATATTTATTACTGTGAATAGATTCTTAAGTCATAGACTATTTTAATAAAGTAATTATATATGTATTGCAACAGTTTATTAATTCAATTTGTCATTACTCTTAAGTTTCAGGAATAAATTCCTTTAAATAGATTAGAAAATTAAGAAAAACACACTGTTATAGCTAAATAGGATTAGACTATAAAACGATATAAGTTTTCATTAATAGAAGTAAAGCTTATTCTTGCTGAATCTAAAAATACCGTGTGTTTTATGACATACACCTGTAGGAAAATACTAACGAATGGTAGAGGTAAAAGAAATATTAAAAAAAAGCAGGTTAAATTTAAATTTTTGGTTAAAATTCAAGTTTATTACTTTTATCAAAAAATCATCTCAGTTAGTGCAAGATTGTAAAAAGATTTTTTTTGGTATTTTCCGTACAAAACAATCAATTGAGATATCAAACATGAAATTTAATAACTAGTAATTTACTATTGGATTTTTAAGTATTATAACAACTTTCATTTTATTGGAATTTATTCATTGGCGCAGTCTTTAATTAAGTTTAACAAAATTTAATGATCTTATTTACCTCTTCTGCTTTTTATTGAAAAGAAAAAAAAGATCGCGTAAACAAAGTAGTGTTGCTTTTAAGAAATGAATAACTTAAAATTATGAATATCCTAAAGAGGACTCCTTTGAAATCCTAGCTTTATTTTACAGTCTCTTAGTCTTTTGAAATGAATAACAATTGATAAGCTACTTCTTTCGACTTTAAATAATTACAAGAAAGCCTCATTATAATTAAGTTCAGATTCGTTATTGAATCATCAGAAAATGGGGAAAACGGAAAATAAAATTATAGTTTTAATTATTCTTCCCAGTTCTAAACACTAAATTTATGGATAAATTGCAGTATCGTTTACCCCATGCACTGGTACACTTTACAGAAGAACTCATTGTTGCATGCTATAAATCTCTAATTCCCAGAAACCTAGAATTTAAATTAATAAGAAAGTACGGTAACTAAAAAATAATTTCTACGAAGTTATTCTCATTTTGATAAGAAGATTGTGAAAATAAATATAAGGTTTAATATGCCACAAATTAATATATATAGAAACTCAAAATAATCTGAGCTTTCATCGGTGAGAGTCTTGGACGGCCGTTTCGTCCTTTTTTTTTTTTTAGGACTCTTCAATCCCACCTGCTCTGACAGTGCAAAAGTGGGAAACCATTCTCACACCTAATAGCGATCCTCCTCAAAACGAAAACAGAAAAAAAAATTTATACAAAAAGGATTTGCAGTCTAGAATTTGAAGCTGTGCTTTTTGTTTTGATTTTAATCTTTTGGAAGGGTACGGCTCTTGAGTGGGAGATGAGGACCGTTAATACTTTTGCACTATCTGATTGTTTCATCTAATGAGTGGGTCTGGCTGAAGAATGCATAAACAGGTAAAACTCCTGACCCTCACCCTTGAAAAGTAAGATATGTTAAGTTCTGTATCAATTCTGCACATGTTTATTTTAATTTAAAGTGGCATATTAATTCTTATGACTATTCGTTATTGTGAATACGTCATAACAATGAAAATAATTATATATGAATTGCACACTTGGTTAACTCTGCTTTTTATTACTCTTTAGTTAGAAGACGAAATTACTTTCAAAGTACTAGAAACTTAAGAATAACATCGTTAACATTAAATATGATTAGCTAATAAAACGATAGAACTTTACATTAACTGAAATTAACTTATAAAAAGCTTGTTGTTGCTGTATCTATAAAAACTGCGTGTTTTATGACACACACCTGTAGGAAAATACTAACGAAGGTTAGATTTTGAAAGAAATATTAAAAAAAGCTGCTTTTGGTTAGAATTAAAGTTTATTACTTTTTCAAAAAATTCGGTCAGCAAGTATAGGATTGTGAAATGAATTTTTTGATATTTTCCAAACGGAAACTTCCATTGAGTTATCAAACACCAAAATTAATAAATAAGAATTTACCAATAAATGCTAAAGTATTAGAATAACTTTCTTTTTATGGGAACTCAAGCCTTTAATGAGATTTAACAAATTTTAATATTCTTATTTATCTCTTCTACTTTTAATAAAAAAAAAGAATCGTAAAAAATAAACGAATGTTGCTAATAAGAAATAAATCACTTAAAATTATGAATTTCTTAGAGGAGGCTGATTTGAAATTCTACCTATTTTGCTCTTTTGAAATGAATAGCAATTGATAAGCTACTTCTTTCGATTTTAAATAATTACTATGAAACCATTTTACAATGAAATTAAGATTCATCGGAAAAAGCGAACAATGGAAAATATAATTATAATTTTTATTATTTTTATATCTATTATTATTAAAAGATAAATAAAAAATTTAACGTGCTGTGATTGTAATATGAAAATGTAAGAATAAGAATAATTCCTTCCTATAATTTATTTATTCAGGTGCTGTTTCTTATTCTTTGTATTTTCATATAATTATTATATTTTGGGATAGATTACAATAGTATTTCCCCCATTCACACTTTGTAGGAGCCCTCATTGTTGGAAGATGTGAATTCATACTTCTCAGAAATATCGAAATTAAATTAAAATGATAATAACTAAAAGTAATTTTTATTCAGTTATGTGAAAAGATTTTTTCTCCATTTTTTTTTTCAGTTTTCTCGTGTTGTTGTTTTAGCAATTTATTTATATTCTTAGTCTTTCTCTTTGAAGAAATACCAAGCAGTTTGAAGTTCGTTTATATTTCAAATCTTAATAAATATTCATTTTTAAAAATTTAACTCGTTTCGAATACACTGGGTGTCGGTAATTAAACTTTATCTATTCCACGCACTCTACTGCAAAAACTCCTTACCAATGAAATGGACCATATTTGAGAACATTTGGTAGAAATTGCCACAGGAGAACTTTAGAGTACTATTTGACTCCATGCAGTATTGTACATCGGCTTGTAGGCCACAGGGCAGACGAATTACTTTTCATCACATGACCGTTATGTTGTCACTGCTGTGCAATAAAAAGATCTTTTGCAATGAAAATATAATTTTCTTTATTTCTCCATTATCATTGTTGCACGAAGTTTCATAGTGTATGCGTCTATCATTTGCAACAGAATGTCTTACGTGAGTAATTGGGTTTTCCTGAAAATAGTTGAAATTTGTCATTAATTTACATTTATTTATGTCAAACAAGTAACTTCGGAGATTTGGATGAAAATAAAATACTTTAATATTTATTGTTAGAAACAGGTGCCGAAAGGACACAGAAACTAAACAATAGCTGCCCCCATCGTTAATCGGCGAGTGTTTTATTTCCTTCTCTTTGTGGATTCTTTAATCAGACCCATTCCCCTACAAAACTCTCAGATATTGCGAAAGTGTTAAGGTAAAACCTCTCTCACACCCAACACAGGTTCACTTCCAAACGAAACCATAATTAAGAAACTTAAGAAAAAATATCGTAATATGGAGACGTTAGTTATAATAAAAGAAGTTTTATAAGTTAATGGTATAATTATCTTACAAAACGATGTAACTTTACATTAATTTAAGTTATCTTACAGAAAGCTTGCGGTTCATGTATCGATAATTACTGTGTGTTCTATAACATAAACACACCTGTAGGAAAATATCAAGAAAACGTAAGAATTTTATGGCTAAAACAAATATTAAAAAAAAAGCTGTTTTCAAATTTTTCTTTAGAATTAAACTTTATTAATTTTATCAAAAAAAATCAGGAATAAATCAAAAATTTAATATTTATTATTTGAAATAGATGCCGAAATGACAGAAAAGAATATCTGAGCTTTCATCGTTTCGTACTTTTCAGGAGCCGACTAAACGCTCCCGATGAAACGCTCAAATATTACCCATCTATTAAGGACATCACTCTCACACCAAATAGCGGTTCCTCTTCCAAAGGAAATAAAGTAAAAAATCAAAACATAAGCTTCTATTCCTGGCCTGCGAATCCGAAGTCTCAAAGGAATTTATAGATAAAAAGAACCAAAGCTGAACAAAACCTGGTTAAGAACCATAAGGTTTAAAGTGCCACAAACTAATATACACAGACTGAAAAATATCTGAACTTTCATCGGTAAAAGTCTGGGATGGCCGTTTCATCCTTTTCGTGGTCTCATCAGCCAGACTTAATCAAAAGATGAAACGCTTAGAGGCAGCAAAAGTGTTAATGGAAACCACTTTCGCATCCAACAGCGGTCCCCTTCCAAATAGTAATTTATTAAGCAATTAATAAGGCCAGACACACAAATACTTTAAAAAACAAATTAAGACTTTATGACACGGCATGTTTCGAACCGGACATGCTTTTTATAAGATAACTTCAATTAATGTAAAGTTATATCCTTTTGTAAGCTAATCATGTTTAATCTTAATGATGTATTTTCTTAAGTTTCTAGTACATTTAAAATAAATTCATCCAAAAACTGAAGAGTAATAAAAAAACAGAGTTAACTAACTGTGCAATACATAAGGTACGTGGGCCAAATAAGGCCCACGCAACGTTTAAAGATTTTTATATTATTACTGTAAGAGCGAAAATTCTGAAAACTGTACTGGAAGTTAGTTTAAGATGTGCTGCTATGAAAAAGTGAATTTAGAATTAGTGGTATTTGAAATTCTTTTTGTAATAATACAGTTTTGAAAATGTAACTAATGGGCCTTATTTGAGCTCCCTGTTCCAAATAAGGCCCACTACTTGTCCCAAATAAGGCCCATCTGTAAATAAATAATAAAAAATAAAAATAAAAAGCAGTAATCAATTAAATTAGAATAATCATATTTAAAACAAAATAATTATATAATTAAATTTAAATCAAATAAAATGGTGTTTCAGCATTCCCTCAGGGATTCCTAAATCTTGGTAAATTGTCAACGTTCTATTAATAAAACGAAGGATGGGCCTTACGTAAAACCAAAAAAGTTTTTCGAAAGATTTTTGTAGCATTCTGTTTGTCTTAAAAAGATCTACATTTTATCCATTTATCTATCTCTTTTAGTTTGGTCACAAAATTGGAAAAACGTAAAAGTCTGATTACAATGACAGACGCTTTTATATAATATACTTGTAAAAAAAAAAAAAAAACAACAACAAGAAAAAAACTCAAAAAAATTGGAGAAAACACAGTCACTATAAAGTTGATTTTTTTTCACAATTCTTTTCACAATCTTATTGTTAAAATAACTTCATAGAAATTATTTTTAGTTATTTCCTTATTAATTTAAATTCCAGGTTTCTGGGTATTAGAGATTAATAGCATGGAACAATGAGGTCTTTTTTAAGTGTACCAGTGCTTGGGGTAAACGTTACTGCTATTTATCCATAAATATAGTTATTAGAACTGAGAGGAAAAATTAAAATTATTATTAAATTTTCCGTTTTCTGCTCTTTCCGATGATTCAATAACGAACTTCATTGTAATGAGGCTTTCTAGTATCCTAGAATCTTCAAGAATAAAATATCTTCTTACTAATAAATGAAAAACAAACATCATAAAACATTTAAGAAATTCAATATTTCTGTCTTTTAACCAAATACTTTCTCCAGGAAAAAACATAATATGTACATAAGATGAGGAAATATTAACGTCCTCATTCTTATGAGCGACAGATTTAAATAAACAATAATCATGAATGCTACTATTACATAAATAATTCGTTTGACTTATATTATTTAATTTATTGACTCTTGATTAATATTATTACTAACAATAATCATGAATGCTACTAGAACAAATCTCATTTGTCTTACATTATTACATTAATTGATACCTAGATGAATATTTTTAAAATAACCTTCATTATTAATCATTGTTTACATTGCTGATTTTTGATTTATTTTTTAACTTTTGATTTTTCTCCATAATTTTTTTTGAATAATCCAAAAGAAATTTCGTTGACCTTTAGATTTTTTTCTTTATTAATACATTCACTCCAATGAATGAAATACGATTCTATTAAATATCTCTCATTTTCATCATATATTT
>JAFIDM010024577.1:3884-16159 GCA_023159025.1 Thereuonema tuberculata
TATATATATATATATATATATATATATATATATATATATATATATATTATTTATGTGTTTTGTAAATAAACTATCAAACTTGTACCTGTCTATTGTTAAATTGCTTTATAACATGTTTTCATTCACACATTCTTCGATAAGCAATTTGATTAATAAAATTATCATTCCTACTATCTAGTAGTTTTGTGCAACTTTACATTAAGTTATTTAATACATTAAATATTTATTTGATTTAAAATAAACCTAAGCTATGAAGCAGTATTTTCTGTATCTTATTTCATAACTATAAGAGAATTGGTGTATTAAAAGCTTAATATTAACATGGATATATTATATAAACAGTATCTTCAATTTCTCTTCGAGTGAGAGCACATAACTTAGATTAATGTGTATATGTAGACTCTATAAGGTTGTTACACCTTTTACTTTAACTCGATTACTTAACTCTTATTGGATGTAAAGTTGACTCTGAATGATTTTACAGACTTAAATAAACAGTTAAACATATGGTTTGATTCCTTAAGCAATTAATGTATCAATACTAGGATATCTTCTACAATTTTTAAGGCCTTAATGCATTCAATTCTTAATCAGCATAACAGTTTCTGCCACTCACTAAATATTTGACTTTCTTGAAAGTGTTCCTTAATATTAGTTGAAATTAGCGATAAAATGGTTTTCATCCTGTATGCATGTAAATCTTGTATCGAATTTGTGTTCCTAACACTAGATTCTTAATCTTTGAATAATAAAGTTCTCTTGCATTTACTTGTATCCTTTCCTATTCTCAGTGTAATTGGCCTCTATTATTACTTCATCTGAACGTCAATGAATGTGTGTAGGAAAAATAAAGGAAAAGTCAACTTACAGTTCTGTTCGCCGCAATCTTCCTAGAGCTGCTTTATGTACTGAATATGAATCCTTTTATTCAAGTACATGGTCGTTAACATTCATGGATAATCCCGGAATCGGAGATTTCTTCTTGCTTTGTCTGGTAACCTTGGCAACGATGAAATATATAATTATGTAGGCTTGATCGTACCATTCAATTTCGTATTTAATTCCTTTAGCTTCTCGTAATACGAAATTGTAACTTTAATCCATGATTCAATGTGTCCTTATTGAATCAAATTGCTTTAGATAACTCCCTGAGTTTTTCTATAATCATTACACTTTAGATAGTTTCATGGCTAAGACTTTTTCTTTTCCATTTCTTATCAATGAAAGTTAGCAAATCATAATACAAACACAAGAACAACGCTTCATTATTTGCAACAAACCTAAACAATGCCATCCTGCTTCATACGGTGTGTTATGTCATTTACATCACAGGGATTGTTTAATCGCATTCATTCACTAGTTTTGAATGCTATAGTACAACAATTTCCTAATACGATTTTAAAAATTTTCAATAACCTCTTTCAAACACGCTTAATATTCACAAAGTAATAAGGTTTGGATAAATAATGATTATTGGAATGGGGAGTTGATGTTGAGGATTACTAGAACTAATTTATTTTTATGGACAAGATTTTATCATAAATCATAATAGTTTATTTGCAAATACTGTGCAATACTGATTCCAAAGAACATTATTGTGCTCATGCCGAAAGATGAAACTCCCAGAATGCAAAGCAGATTATAGATTTTCCTTTCCTGGCCGTTCGCTAACATTCAAATAGATGACAAGCGACCTCTTCTATTTGAATGTTAGCGAGCGGCCAGGAAAGGACAATCTATAATCTGCTTTGCATTCTGGGAGTTTCATCTTTCGGCGTGAGCACAATATATTTGTAAATAGCTATAAAACTTAAAGAGAGACTAGTCGGTGTTACAGCTTAAGATACACATGCTTTATTTACAATTTATTTACAGTTTATATACATGTTTGGTGGATTCCCAAGATAACAAAAGCTTTCTGTTCAGTCGGTCTCTGGGAGAGAGAGCTAGTCGCGTTGTTGATTGAACTCCCGGTTCAGCCAATCACAGGGCAGATTAACTGACCAATCCGGGAAGGTTTTCAACTTTGCATCAATATTGCAGAATCACGTTTTTGGAAAACATATAATTTGCTTCACTAGTTTTCAATTTCGTTTTCAATATATGAAAATTTTGGTTCCTGGACTTCTTATTAAAGCAAGCAAGTTTTAATTGTCTGTGTCTTTAATTCTGTGTATTTGTTTCATTTAATTTGAATTTTGCCGGTTCCATGATATAAAGAATCTAGAAAATTTCCTTTTGCTGATGTATGTGGCTATTTATAAACATAAATGTTTTTTTGGATAAATTTTTTATGACTGCGTTGGCCTAAAATTGGCACAACCTCGTTGGCCCAACTCTGCCAATTCCCATGTTTGGCCAACGATTTCCTGTTGGGAAAGTATAAGTGGGCCCGACGTTGGCAACTCAGCCAATTCCAATGTTGAGCCAACTTTGGCTGTCAACATTAGCCCAACTTTGGGCCGTAAGTTTTGTGTTACGTGGGTACTAATGTTGCATGTGGAAATTGGCAATTCCAGACATGCTAAATTGTAAGGGGGAAAAAGTTGTTACTAACTATTTTTTTTTCATAAATAATCAATGAAATAAATAAATGAAAAGAATGCTCATGGCCATCCACAGAAATTTTTCCGGGGGGGGGGGTCAACAAAATATTTTAGCAATATACTTTATTCTATAAAATTCTATAAATTAAGTGAAGTAAAAAATAATAATAATAATAATAATTATTATTTACATTAATTTGACGAGCGAAGCGAGTCTATCGCCATTCCCACTTGATCACATTTGTGATTTATTTTATTCAAAATCTACAGTAGCTAGAAATATAAAATCTTCCATGCCCACAAAAAATCCATGTAGATGTGCAGAATCATATTTTCAACACTTAAATTTGTAAATATTTTAAGAATTCTTTGTTATTATTAATATCATAGAAAATCTATAGGAATCGTTTTGGTTAAAGCGTCATTTGCTTCGAAACCGAAACAACATTTCTAATAATGGTATAGCTTCGTAATCTTCAAATATACCATATTCTTTTTTGAATCATAATGTATTTAAAATGGTATTTCGTCATTTTTGTAATAAGAAAAGATCCAAATAAAATAACGATTTATATTCTAATAAAAATAAACGATTTATTATAAAAAAAAAAAAAAAAATTAATTTCTGACACACTTAAAATTGAAACTATCTTCACAAACAATTTTTTTAAAACTTTTTTATAATATAATTTTGAAATTTATTACTGTAAACTGGACATATTAAAGCTTAAAGAATAGTTATTTTTTATCTATAACAAACAAAATCATATTAATAAATAAGAAACTTCAGGTTTCTCCAAAACACGTGGGGTTTAAAACGCCCTCACATATTCTAAGTATGTGGTCACCAAGGCCCCCTTGTCCAGGTGGCCACATTATGACGTCCTCCCCCCCATTTGCGAGGTCAAGCTTGCGAGGTCAAGCTACGCCGAACTGATTTGCTATCGAGACACCAAGCGGCAACTCGAGCTCCTCGAAGAGATTTCGATCTTCTATTCAAAGCCCGGCGTTTTGCTGGTTTATTTATATTAATTATTTATGTAGACACTTAGCTTTTTTACAAGGGGTGTAGTGCATTAATTTAAATTCCATTATACATAAAGAAAGATTAACAATTAAGAACCCAGGACCAAACACACCAAAACAAAACATAAAAAACTTTATAAACAACACTATCAATCGTTTAATTAATTTTAAAAAAGACGTGTTAGTAATTCGGATAAATTCCATACTATTTATGGTATTGATTGTCAAAATGAGGGCGTTGGATGTAGGTACATTGGAGAAACCATGCGTAAAACGGATGCCCGTGTGGGGAGCATTCGAGGGCTATTAAAAAAGGGGATTATGCATACCTTACAGCTGTGCATCACAGGGACACTGGACATTTAATAATGACAGAGAATCTGTCATTATTAAAACAAAGAGCTGCTGTAATAAAGAGGTTTCCATTAGGTTTTAGATTATGGTTTCTAGATCATATTTATTGTTATGGTAATATTAAATTCTTTTATAACAAGAAGGATTGTTTCTTTACAGTTGAAGCTTGGATTGTACATCACATTATATTGTTAAGGCATTGCAAAGTCTTTAACTTTGTAATATGGTGTCCGTGAGATAATTTAGGGTAATATTATTTAATCCTTGTAACGCCTCCCTACAAAAGCGGTTTCAGAGTATACAAATGGTCATTTGGTAAACCTCAGGCAAAATTAAACTAACTAGATTGATCAAGTTAAGAGTAATGCGAACATTCAATAAGCACACACCAAAAAGGGAAAAAGTAAAAGTTTTAATACTTTGAATTAGATTTAACTATCCAGAAAAATATTATCTTATCGATAATAAGGCAAACAGTAACTTTCGTCAAAACTTTTGACCTAGATAATTGGTTAAAGTTCTATAACTTATTCAGTTCCAAAAATAGCTTCAGACCTCAAAGCTAAATTTACGTTTTACATTAATTAACCGGATTCAGCTAACTCGCATAAATTGCATAAGCAATTAGTTTTATTTGCATTTACCGATTACAGTCCGTTCGTCTCGAATCTTGCTTCTTCGGCATTGGCGTTCATCCAACTAAATAACGATAAATAGTTTCTACTTACGTTCTTCAGTATTACAGCAATCGATGAACCTATGAAGAAATGCACTGTAAATGATTCTGGTTACTTAACACTGAATCTTTAGCTGCTGAATCGTCGAACTGCTGAAACATGGCGACCTATGTTCCAATTCATGGTAGCCCTGTTGTATCTGCCGTCGTCAAGGAAACAAACACTGCCTCTTGTTTGCGAAAATCCATCTTTCACAAACGAAATCGACGAATTAAATTCATCCCAGGAATCTTCGAGTTGATTCACACACTGACAGGCACAGAATATAAGCATTTAGACCTTCAGCTCATATTCTTCGATGACATAGCACTTAATCAGAGGATTTTTTCTTCTCATTTGGTTCGGCACAACAGGAACTGAGCGACCAGCTCACTCTCTTAGGTAGATTGGGAAACCATATTTTGCTTCTTGCTTTTCCAAGCAATGGCACCATCACCTATAAATATCACAGCTCCGGATGTTGATTTACCGTGTCTCCGGTCTCCAAAACTGGCATCCGTAAAGGCGTTTAATTCAAAGCCTCCTTCGGAAATGATCATCTTCATCTTTCTTGTGCCATGAAGATATCTCAGTATTCTCTTGACTCTCGTCATATCGGCTTGGGTAGGTGAGTTCAATTTCTCAGAACATCTGTTTACCGCGTAGGTAATATCTGGTCTGGAACAGTTGCTAACGTAGTTTAGGCTACCAATCAAGCTTCGATACTTTAGGTGTTGGGACTTGTCAAGAACTTCGGTGTCATCTTGTGTGTCTTGTGACTTAAATGATTCTTCTAGCATAAGAGAAATTACAGGTCTGCACTCCGCCATTTGGTGTTTCTCTAGCAGGTTGCAAATAAATTTCTCTTGTGAGATGGTGATCTTTCTTCCTTTTAAGTCATAGTCAATGTCCATACCAAGGTAGCTATTGATTCGGCCTAAGTCTTTGATTTTGAACAACTAGTTTAAAATCTGTTTAGCTTCGTGAATCACTGCTCCATCCTTCCCAAAGATTAGTATGTCGTCGACATATATTAATAGAATACATTTGCCTTTCTTCGAGCTATAGGTGAATATACATGGTTCGAATTTGGTTCCTTCAAATCCATTTTGCACTAACTGGTTTCTGAAAGTTTCATACCAATTTCTTGCAGCTTGTTTTAATCCATAAATGGATGTTTGTAGCTTTAAACCGTTGCAATCTTTGTTCGATAATTCGACTCCTTCTGGTATCTCAATATAGATGTCATTATCGATCGTTCCATTCAAATATGCAGAGTAGACATCACATTGGTGGATGTCGTAACCTTTATGCACTGCAATGGACATCATCAACCTTATGGTTGTCAAACTTGATATAGGAGAGTACGTGCAGCCGTAGTTGATATCTCGACGCTGTAGATAGCCATTCGCAACCAGTCCGCTCTTATATTTGGGCAATCTACCTTTTGCATCTCTTTTGATTCTAAATATTCATTGGGTGGATATGGGGCTAACATAGTCCGGAATCTCCGTTTCAATCCAAGTTCCGTGATTGCTTAGGTTTCTCAGTTCCTCATTTATGGACTCTTTCCATTTGTCACTGTTTCTTCCTTCTAAGGCTTCTGTGTAGCTCGTAGGTACTTCGTCTAACCTGCTCGTATGCGCTCTGACTTCAGAGTGTCTTTTTACGCGTCTGCTTCTTAGATTCAAATACTTTTCTTCATCCGACTGTTCGTTTATGGATTGGGAGTCCTCAGACTCTTCGCTTGGTCTGTCTGACTTGTCACTTGACATTGGTGAAAGAGTTCTGGCAGCATCATTTGATTCTTTATCTTCTTCTGCTGAACTGGAATCCGAAGAGTTTATCTTTTCTGGAAGAGATAGACAATAATAGTCTTCTTCTTTTCCGGTCGAACGTGTTTCAAGAAGCTCACATCCACGCCTGTTTTCGTTGATGAACACATTTGTTGTTTCAACGATCCGCTTATCTTCAACTTCAAAGACCACATAGCCTCTTGTGTTGCTCGAGTATCCCAAGAAGATTCCCTTGTGAATTCTTGATACGAACTTGTTTCGTAGCTTTATCTTGGGCAGCTTAAGAGAAGCCATACTTCCGAATTTTCGGAAATACTTCACACTCGGTGGTTTTTGCTTCTTATACCATTTAGCAATTGGAATTTCATTCTTCAAGCTCTGATGTGGAATCCGGTTAAATATGTAATTGGCGCAGCTCACGGCAAACGTTCAATACTTTAGTTGAAGGCGTGAGTCCATCAAAATTGTCCTGGCAACTTCTAAAAGAGTTCTGTTAAATCAAATTACACATGTTGACTATAATTTCACATTACACAATCCACAGATTATGCAATCTGATTGTTTGTACGATATGATTTATGTTCTAGGTCCATAAAGGCCTATTTTCTGCTTGTATTTTATCTGATGATGAAGATTTAACTCTTCGAAACATGTAATGTATGTTTATAAAGTTTTTTATGTTTTGTTTTGGTGTGTTTGGTCCTAGGTTCTTAATTATGGTTTTGAACACACAATGAATCCTAAAGATTAACAATGTAGCTGAAATTATAAAATTATTTATTTAATTAAATAAATATTTATCTATATATATAAAAATGAATGTATCTTTCTTTCTTTCTTTCTTTCTTTGTCCTTTATACACTCCTAGGCCCTTTGACCTATCTGGACCAAACATTGCAGAATTACTCTTTAGGACACTGCGGAAAAGATAGGTTACCTTAGAACCCGGACCCCCCTCCCCAAAAGGGGTTGAAAAGGGGTAAAAGCCCTGAAAAACCCAATATCCACCTGGTGTTGAAAATAAGAACTACACAAATATTGTGTAAAGGGAAAAATTCGCTCTCCTATGGGGGGCAGGGACACCACACTTGGGTGGGAGGAAGCCAACACAAAGGCTAACGTGTCCCACCCCGACCGACACCGGGACCTTATATTTAGGGCCCCTTCTCGGGCCCCCAAGTCAATTGCAAATAAGGAAAAATTCGTTCTCCTATGGGGGGCAGGGACACCCCACTTGGGTGGGGGGATGGCGACACATGGGCCTAAGAGTCCCACCCCCGATCGACACCGGGACCTTATATTTAGGGCTCCTTCTCGGGCCCCCCAAGTCAATTGCAAAAAAGGGAAAAATTCGCTCTCCTATTTGGGGCAGGGACACCACACTTGGGTGGGAGGAAGCCAACACAAAGGCTGAAGTGTCCCACCCCCGACCGACACCGGGACCTTATATTTAGGGCCCCTTCTCGGGCCCCCTCAAATCAATTGCAAATAAGGAAAAATTCGCTTTCCTATGGGAGGCAGGGACACCACATTTGGGTGGGGGGATGCGACACAAGGGCCTAAGTGTCCCACCCCCGACCAACATCGGGACCTTATATTTAGGGCCCTTTCTCACGAGCCCTTTCTTTCTTTGAGTGGCATTGCAACGCATGCCGGGTACAGCTAGTAACTAATAAACAATAGTATGTTTGTTATCTGTAAATATATATCCCACCCAAAACATTTTATGTAAAATAAGTTGCCAAGACTCACATGCTCATAATGCTTTCACTGTTAAAAAGATATGAGATCTCATGTAGAGCCAAGCCCCTAACTCTACGAGGCCTAACTCTACAATCCCTAACTCTAAAAACCCTATATCTTGGTCCAAATGTATGCCTTGGCCGTTTCGTGGCTGTCACACAGACAATCCCATGGAGTTATGTAAAGGATATGGAATATGCTAAGGCATACTTTTTGACCAAGGTAGTAGGTTTTTAGAGTTAGGCCTTGTAAAGTGAGGGGCTTGGCTCTACATGAGATCTGATAACTTTTTAACAGTGAAAGCGTTATAAGCATCTTAGCAACGTATTTTACATGAAATGTTTTGGATGGGATGAAATAGTTCCATGAAACAGCCAAGCCATACTTTTGGCCAAGATATAGGGTTTTTAGAGTTAGGGCTTGTAGAGTTAGGCCTTGTAGAGTTAGGGGCTTGGCTCTACATGAGATCTCATATCTTTTTAACAGTGAAAGTATTATGAGCATATGAGTCTTGGCAACTTACTTTACATTAAATGTTTTGGGTGGGATTTCATTTCTTTTTGTAAGATGAGATCTGATAACTTTTTAACAGTGAAAGCCTTATGAGCATTTGAGTCTTGGCAACTTATTTTACATGAAATGTTTTGGGTGGGATTATCTATTACAACTAAATTTAGTTTTAAGATTATTCAGAAAATGGATTTTTTTTTTTTTTAATACCCTACTTTTCTGTTTTTCTATTGGTCAACTTGTATTTACAAGCTGTTTGTACATTTGTAAGAAATCACATTATTACACAGTATTATTTAGGCCGAAGCATTGAGGGTACGACGTATTTCAGATCTTAATAAAATCCAAAATGTAAAAGCTAGATAAATGAAACTTAGCGTATTTCATTAGTATGGTACCTGCATCTTATCCTGAAAATTTGAGCTCTCTAGTATTGAGGGTTCGATAATACATAATCAGACCCCCCCCCCTTTTATGAGGGGTTGCAGGGTGAAAGTTACGGATTTCTTAATTTTTTTGTTGTCTGTGTGCTAATCCTAGCCTGCATACCAAATTTCAGCTTTCTAGGACTTCAGGAAGTACCCTAGAGGTTTTGATGATCATGAGTCAGTCAGTCAGTCAGTCAGTCAGTCAGTCAGTGACGGAATCGACATATTTTAGATATTAATAAAATCCAAAGTATAAAAGCTAAATAAATGAAACTTAGCGCATTTCATTAGTCTACTAACTGCATCTTATCCTGAAAATTTGAGCTCTCTAGTATTATCCAGGCCGAAGCTATGAGGGTTCGAAAATTCGACGAAACGCTTCCATAAAAGGTACGTAGTGCCCTTCCTGCCTTCGGCTTGTCTTGGCGGGGGCACTGCCGTGCCCCCAGATTTTGAATATCAATTCACTAGTTTAATGCAAAATTAAATTATATACTTTTTTTTCCTAAACTCTAATTGCCTTCAACTTATCTTCCTTTTTTAATAAAGAATAAAATAAATCAACAGAATTTTATATTTATTTTATTTTGATTTAATATACTTCAACATCATTTTTCTTTATCTTAATATTTTCGACATTTAACATTGTTCTTTCTTGTTCTAACTCTTTACAATCAAACAAGAAACAATGTTTCTTTTCATTTGCGTCGATTACGTTCCTATAATTTCAGTTTGGAGTGAACGAATTCAAAAACTGTTTTTGATTTTCGGATGTAATTTTGTTATTCAAAATAGGCTCCATTTTCATTTATACAATCTTGCCAACGCTGTCTTAAGCTAAAAATTCCTTTCTTGCACGTATCTGTGGTTTGGCATTGCAGGAATGCTTCGATGTCCTTTTTCAGATCACAGTCTTGGAGGTATATCCTGCCCTTCAGAACATTGCCCATATGTCTGAATATATGAAAATCTGTTGGCGAAAGGTCTGATGAATAAGATGTATGAGCAAAATCTCACATCCAAGTTCATGAAGTTTCCTGCGGGTATGTTCTGCCGTATCAGAGCCGTCGCGTGGGCGGGGCGACCGGGGCGATCGCCCTGGGCGCCGCTGACAGGGGGGCGCCGCGGCAACGGCAAAAATAAAGAAATTGGAAATTCCGTTTTTTTTGGCGCCTGACTAAAGTGTTTGAATTCTTACAGATAAGTGTAAAGTCGGGTGGGTGCACGTGGGATTGAATTTGGGGGGGGGGGGGGGGCGCCTGACGAAATCTTGCCCCGGGCGCCAACAAACCATGCGATGGCCCTGGCATTCATGAATCATGAATCATGATTCATTATCATGAATCAAAATGAGATCTTTTCGATTGACCAGTATAGGCTATATCTTTCCAAGCTTCAGGTGCATTTCAGTCAATTCTAACTCGCGCACCTCTGTTGCAATGGTTTGTCTCCGGGGAAGAAAGTTCCATCGATAATTCTAGCTGTAGACCACCAAACAGTCAAAAGAATTTTTCGTGGGTGAAGAGGCGGTTTAAGAGCTGCCTCTGTTGGTTCGTTCTTACCCAGCCAAGATGATTACATTATCCACTTTTCATCGCAGGTTACAATTCTGTCCAAGAAAGACTCTTTTTCTTCGAGAAGATGGAGTGAAGCACAAATGCTGATAACTTTTGTTATTCCACAACTATAACATCATGGATGCCTCGAATCTACCATGTTTTCGCAGAATGGAACATTCGCTCACATTGGATTGGGTGTACAGCATTTCACAGCATTTCACAGGCTTAGGGCAGCATTTCACAGAAGAAAGAATAATATTATTTGGGCCCGGTAGCCGAGTGGTCAGCGCGCTTGGCTGCGGGTTGGAGGTCGCGGGTTCGATTCCCGGCCTCGGCGGAGGCGGGAATTTTTCCACGCTCCATTCTCCTCCAAACGGGTCCTAGGGTCTACCCAGCCCTCTGTAGAATGGGTACCGGGTTTCTTTCCCGGGAGTTAAAGGCGGGCGGGCGTCGGGCTGACCCCCCGGCCCCAACTTCGTCCCGTTGGTCGAGCTGCGGGAGCCTGACCTCCCGCGATCCCACAGGCCAGCTATGGCCTATCGAAGGGAGAAACTTTAACTTTTTTTAAGAATAATATTATTCGAGCGTTTCCTACGAGTTGGCCAGCCCCCATTCTCCTGATCTCAGTCCCTGTTATTTTTCGTTATGGGGATGTTTGAAAAGCTTGGTGTAACCAGGAGGCGTGGATAACTTAGTAACGTTACAGGACCGAATAACGCTGTACGTGAGGCAAATGCTGCTCACAAGGAAAACAGCAAGGAAAAGATATTGAATCACATCTGTAAATAACGCCAAATAAAAATTGCTATTGATTGTAAACTTTATTTATTGCATCCATTTTCTTTACACATGTAGCTTCCAGCACCATTTTTCCACTCAGACGAAATTTTGAATTAATTTTTTTTTCTTTATAAGCTTATATCAAAACCCCATGGTCTAAATAGTATTCACACCAAATTTAGTGGAGTTTGGCTCAAAAGGTTTTTAGTGGTTGGGCTCCAAACACCTCCTCTTTAATTATGGCAATCCGTTATAATAAGAATCATCAAAGTAGTATTATAAAAATTTAAAATATTCATTAGATCTAGAATTTATAATCATATTACAAATACTTTGCTAGGCTAATAATTTACTCACAATTTGAATTTTATTCTCTTTCTTATAAATTAAATCCATTGTTTTATCTAAACCAAGCCCTATCCCTACTTTTTCATGTGTTTTAATATTACTATTTAACCATTATTATTTAATTTTTTTTGCTTTTTTGTCTCTATCTTTCAATTCTCTGAAACAGTCAGTGGATATTCATTTTCACTATAATTTGGCAGTCTTTCTATATATTCGAATGTTCCACTTATCTTTCAAATTTTAAACAGAAATTTTTACAAAGAGATACCACGAAGAGAGTTGTAGCATCTACGGTATCTATCTAATTCAAGTTCATATCTGGGGACACAGCAATGCCCCCGCCAAGACGAGCCGAAGGCAGGAAGGGCACTACGTACCTTTTCTAGAAGCGTTTCCTCGTATTTTCGAACCCTCATAGCTTCGGCCTGGATAATACTAGAGAGCTCAAATTTTCAGGATAAGATGCAGT
>JAFIDM010024577.1:21773-41275 GCA_023159025.1 Thereuonema tuberculata
AATGAGCTTTAGTTAACGTTAAAATTGGATTTCTTCGTTGACGTAGAGCCTTCGCCGAAAGTCTTCCCCGATGATGGTATTTGCTGAGGGTAATATTCTTTAGCAACTTATTTTACATGAAATGTTTTGAGTGGGATTTCATTTCTTTTTGTAAGATGAGATCTGATAACTTTTTAAAAGTGAAAGCGTTAGGCCCTATGAGCATATGAGTCTTGGCAACTTATTTTACATGAATCGTTTTGGGTGGGATATACCTATTAGAAATTGTTATATAATAAAGAACTGGAACCCCCCTTTATGAGGGTGGAAGTTACAGATTTCTTAATTTTTTTGTTGTTGTGTGCTAAACCTAGCCTGCATACCAAATGTCAGCTTTCTAGGACTTCAGGAAGTATCCTAGAGGTTTTGATGATCATGAGTCAGTCAGTCAGTGAATCATGGATGAAATCGACGTATTTTAGATATTAACAAAATCCAAAGTATAAAACCTAGATAAATGAAACGTATTTCATTAGTCTACTAATTGCATCTTATCCTGAAAATGTGTACTCTCTAGTATTATTTTGGCCGAAGCATTGAGGGTACGAAGTATATCAGATCTTAATAAAATCCAAAGTATAAAAGCTAGATAAATGAAACTTAACATATTTCATTAGTATAGTAACTGCATCTTATCCTGAAAATTTGAGCTCTCTATTATTATCCAGGCCGAAGCTATGAGGATTCGATAATACATAACCAGAACCCCCCCCCCCTTTATGAGGGGTTGGAGAGTGAAAGTTACGGATTTCTTAATTTTTTTGTTGTTTGTGTGCTAATGCTAGCCTGCATGCCAAATTTCAGCTTTCTAGGACTTCAGGAAGTACCCAAGAGGTTTTGATGATCATGAGTCAGTCAGTGAGTGAGTGAGTCAGTGACGGAATTGACGTATTTTAGGTATTAATAAAATGCAAAGTATAAAAGCTAAATAAATGAAACTTAGCGTATTTCATTAGTCTGCTAACTGCATCTTATCCTGAAAATTTGAGCTCTCTAGTATTATCCAGGCCGAAGCTATGAGGGTTCGAAAATACGAGGAAACGCTTCTAGAAAAGGTACGTAGTGCCCTTCCTGCCTTCGGCTCGTCTTGGCGGGGGCACTGCCGTGCCCCCAGATTTATTAACTAAAGTAATCAATTAACAGAGTTTGATATTTCTATTTTGCTTTGAAAACATGTTTCTCAATATGTATATTTAAATCGTTTAACTTTGCAAGGCCTTCAGAGTCCCCTTTGCTTCCAACGCCTTTTCTTGCAATAATGGCCCACTAATGGGAATGTTTTTTGCTCGTGCAGCACAAAACTAATCTTAGACAACAGAGTCGATCGCACTTGTCTCCGTTTCCGAACTTTGATGTGTTTGGAGTTTTCGTTGGAGTTCGTGATCCATAATTTCAAAATTTCCTCTGGACGCTACGTATTACTGTAGCCTGATTCTATTGCTTTTGAAAAGCAACACAAGATCGTTCATTTTCTGTAGAATGTTGTCCGTTATTGGGAGTGTCCGCTAATCGGAGGTCAATACATGGAAACGTCTATATTAAGGGACTGGGGATTGCAAAATTGTCCGCTATTGGGCGGGTGTCCGCTTTTCGGGAGTGCCGGTTAGTGGAGGTTTCACTGTATTAAAGTACTACAGTATTTTGCAAAAAAAAAAAAGGATTTGCCATATATGGTCATTATGTCGCGATCGATTTTGTCTGGAGTAAACATCAGCAGTCAGTCCAAGATGGCGTCGTTTTGTGATCGCATAAGCGTGACCAAGAAAGGACAAACTTTGCATAGTCAAGCAAGGGGAATAGTGTGGAATGTTTGTAATTCTTTCACTTTTAATTATTATTATATATTCTTAACTGTAGAAAATACAGAAACCAGAATGTTTTCATAATGTTTATAAGATTTCAGTTACGAATCTTAGCAACAGATGGCGCTGTTACGTCCTGGAAACCTCAATCCATAAGGAAATTACGATAGCTCTTCTTTCTTGAACTAAATTGTAACTACTTATAATCATATTCACATATTAATTATAATATAAATTACGGTATATTAATTAATCGTCGCAATTATCTTGCTGATTGGCTGGATACTTTTATTTGTCAAAGAGTGTATTTATAAATTGTTAGGAAAACGTACCGATATAAGGAAGTAAGATCTCCGAGGGTTAACGAATTAATTTTATTTCCTTGAAATGTTTGTTCAGTTCAGAATTCTCTTAGGCTAAGTATTTTGTCTTCATAGTTCGAATGTTAGAATAAACAAAAGAAAACTTTTGCTGATAAGTTCGTCCGATTTCCTCCCTCTCTCCATAGAATATAAACCTTCTTAATAAAATAGTAAATTTTAACGTACCCAGGGAATTCTTTATTTTTTGGCTGGAAAGTTCACCACTTGGTAATCCACATCCCTATTCCGGGCGACCTTTATTTTTTTTGTTTGAATTGGTCCTAACAATATAATCCCATGCTGAATTTTCATAGTATTCTCTGATGATTCCCAATTTATAAATACGCTTGGCTTTATAAATAATATGATTGTTTTTTGTTTTGTTTTTTTATTTGTGTGTATATATGTTTTCCTGTTGAATAAGCGGGACTAGGCCGGGTGCCTCAGGGCCGACCTTTTTCAAAAATGTAAGTACCCTATTAGTTGTAGGCCTGTATTTCGCAGACACAATACTTCATTACATCAAGAATTAGAACATTTGGATAAGTAGGAGCAATATCTCAAAAATCCGTCTAAGATCTAAATGTAGATAACAACAATAGATTAGATCAAATTATTCACAAGTGACATCCTGGAACAGCTGTTTCATGCTCGTTGGCGATCATCAGCCACGAGAAGTCACAGTAAATAACAAGGTCTCCGTACTGAGGCTAGTATGAACAATACATCGGAAGCGCAGTGGAAAAAATACACAATGAAGAACTCCCCAATGAAAAAAAAAAAACAGTGAGAAAATCCATGTGCTAGCGAGAGCGGCCTCAATGAATTTTTAGATGTACAATGTTATATCTTTCTAGTTGCTAAATTAAATTAGAATTAAATTAATTGGTCAAGCACAAACTGCAATCTATTGGAATAATTTAATCTGCTACAACTTATCGAAATTCATTATTTTAAGAATCAGAAATCGGAAAATAGGTGAAATCTGAAATCATTTAATATCTATAATGCTGATGGTTTTTTTTCTTTATTTTTAGGCTTCTGATACCGTGAAGCCTAATATCCCCGGTTTGTCTGTCTATGGACAAGTATCAGCGCAGCAACCACGAGGGCTAGAGACTTAATTAGGATGTCGTTGAAAAGTCTTGCCAAGATTAGTTCAGAGCTGTAGAGTTTGTGTCTCTAGCTGGTCGGAAAATTATTCAAAAATTATTGAATTCAGTCTATTAACAAGGTTTGGGCTAAGAATGACGATTATTCTATATAAATAGTGATTTTTCTGTATTTTACGTAATATAGATAGAAGCTACTTGCATCTCTTTTTTTTTAATCATTATTAGAAATTCAGTGTATTAACAAGGTTTGAGTTAAGAATGACGATTATTCCATATAAATAGGGGTGGGTAAGATAGCATGGGGTCGCAAACATACTCGCACGCGCATTTTCTAGACCACCCCGGCGCAGTCTATTCTAACGTAAAGGTGACTCAATCTGTACTCTAGTCATCCTTCTTCAGCGTTCATGAGCCTATTGTGGTGGATTTTGAATTGTAAAGTTTTCAATAAAAACAGCTTGTTAGCTTATTATAACTTTTGAATAATTTTCTTCATTCACGTATCAGAAGCCGTTGTGAAGCATTGTGATTGGTTTACTAATCGCTATCGCTATCTTGTTTTTTTTTTTTAATTCCAACAACAGTTCATCTCATCAAGGCCCATCTTTCTGTATTTACGAAATGTCCACTCTATCTTAGTTTGTTATCACTCTGTTGTATCACCCAGGCTATTTCTTGATATATTCGAGAACTAGTTCAGTCATTGTAAGAGGTGTGATACAGCTTTGTGATTTTAAATTTGGTCATGTCTTCCAGTGGTAAGTAGAATAAACATAACAAAATAGAATAAAACCTCAAATACTTAATTAGTTTTATTAAATATAAAACAAAACTAATTAATAGTCTTCTAAAGACAAAATATTTACGCAAATAAAATCGTAACCAGATATCATTTAACAGTGTTAATTATAAAAGATGATTTTAGAATAATAAAATCATTCTTTCGTTTGGAGAAAGAAATTTTTGCTTTGAATGAAATAATTTCAATGGAATTAAAAAAAAAAACCAGCCAGCGAAAAAAAAAAGTACTTTAACAAAAAGCTTCAAAGTTGCTAAAGGCCTAATTGATATTATTAATTAATATTTTTTTAATGATTTAAAATGAAAGAATGATCTTTACTTTCTTTTTTATTTTCATAAAATTATTTCGTTAATAAAAAAATTGAAAAGAGCCCTTATAATATGCTGTTTTATTATTTATCATTTATCTATAATATTTGAAGATTACATTTAAGATTAATGGTATTAAATTACAATTGAAAATTAAAATAAAACAGAAGATTCTATTCGCAGAATTATTTTGGAGTTTGAATTTTTAGGGATATTAGAAATTACATGTGTGTTTAAGCTATGTATATTTGGATGTACTTTTTTTTTTAATTTTATTTTCTTAATTTTTTACAATTACAATTACTTTGTTTCTTAAATTGTTATCTGTATTTTTATTACTATATAGTTTTCGTATTTCATATAATGTTTTATAGCACAATCAAGGAAAGAAGATAATCATAGGTTATCGATTACTACTACCAAGTATTCTCCGAAGTACAGTGCCTCCTATTGCCCAGTGTTGTAACTAACCAATGTTTCTGCAGAACAATTTTTTTTTAATCTTGTATCTTTAAACTGTCTAAACATTATTTTTGTATTATTTTATTGTTATTATTTTTTTATATTATCAATATCTTATTATTAATTTTATATTATAAATTTATTTTTTAAATGTTTGTTTATGTATATTTATTTATGTTTGTTGTTTTTTAATTCTATTTTTACTTTTAAATTTACGTATTTCAGTAATCAAATATGTGTTTCACCTTTTTTTAATGTTATCAATTGAATCAAACAAATTGGTCTCTTCCGTATATTTAGTGGCCCTGAAAAGGGCTTTTTTATTATTTATGTGAATTCTAAGAAACAGTCAATACAGAGGTTAATCTGAAAGAGGTTCAAAGCTTTCATCAAAATCACTTTCATCACTGGAATCCGAAGAAATGCTTATTAAATATTTGTAGATTTCTACATTTATGAACAAATTCAAAGCAGTTATTAACTGCGTATATGCCTATGCGTTTCAAGATTAATACAACCCGAAGAAATGATATTTGGCAGTATCGGGTAGCGCACTGATCGCTGTTGGCCTTTGCCAGTGTGAACCCAAGTAAAGTCTCATCCAGATAAATAACTGTTTTCCCTTCCGAATATACCTGTTTGATTTGCCTTCAATATCTAGGTCGACGGGCTACAATATCAGGCTTTTCGATGTAAAATTGCCTCATGTCATTTCTTCCGTACTTCATTCCTAGTTTCCCACGAAGAATTGTTCATAATGATGTTTTTGCCTCCCGTGAATCCAATTTTCGATTGTAATTTTGAAAGAATTTTACTAATTGTTGGATACTCATTCTCTTGATAAAACATTGCAAATTATACCTCTGGATTGGCTCTGTAAGGTCAGACATTTCTTAATAACGAACACTTGTCCTTCCAGCGCCGCCATCTTTTCTGAAACTCTCGGCGGTTCACAATTTCCAGGAATAACTAAAGGATCCCCCTATTCCCGTTTTACATATCTTCTTTCTTTGTCTGACGTTTAGTTATAAGGAGGTATACTGATGTTTCCCTAGGCATTAATATTTTATATTTTATTCTTAGAACTATGTTTTCTTGTTTAGTTAATGTATTATAGTCTGTTATTATATAGTTAATTATTTTTATTTAGTATTCTATTAATGTTATTCAAATCTGTATTACTTAAATAAGTCCAACAACATAGGCCTTAATTTATTAATAAATCAATAAATGATTTGTTATTAATAACTTATATTAATTGGAATAATATTTGGTGTATGTATAAGAAAGAGTTAAGGTTTGGTCCTGAAGTTGAGGTTGTTTATTATTTATAAATTTGAGTTATTGTTTCTTATGCAGTTATGATTGTGTCATTTAATTAAAGGATTTGAATGAAGATATTTATTTTTAGTTTTAATTATCATTAATTTTGTTTTTTGTATATTTATTCTTGTTTTGTTGTTATATATCCATTTAATGAATTTATTAAAATCTTTTTGTATATTTTGTCTGGAATATTATAGTTTTCGTTTATATTTATCAATACGATATCATCTGCATAAGCATAGATTTCCGAGGTAGTAAGTATATTATAAGGAAAAGTGGTCCCAAATTTGAGCCTTGTGGAATTCCTGTCTTTAATTTGTAAGTTTGCCAAATTTTGAATTTAAGTTTATTAAGTTGAAGTTATTTGAATTATAACATTAGACGAGATAATAAAGCTTGCTTTTTCATCTTTTTTGTTTTAGAACGGCAGGAGCAATGCAGGATTTTAAATTTCGAAGAAATATTACGTTATACTCCATGTAATTCCCATTTGCATATATTGGAATAAAAAAAAAAGCTAATAGCTCATTAGTTAAGTATTTGTAATGTAATTTATATTTAAAATTAGAAATGCACAATTACCTGGGAAATACCCTACAATGTTAAATGAAGAACAGGCGACTAAGAGTCTTTCGATATAATACCTAACAAGTGGCTACCTTCACCCAGAAAAGGAAGGATTTATTAATGCCATTCAAGATCAGGTGATAAGCACAAAAAACTATCAGAAGTTTATTACCAAAACATCGGATGATGACTCTTGCCGAAAATGCCATTCAGCTTCGGAAACTATAGATCACATAATTGGAGGCTGCCCGATGCTGGCAAATTCATATTATTTGAATCCACACAACCAATTCGCTAAAATTATTCATCAGCAATTAGCTATCAAATTTGGAATTTTAACTTCTGCCCCGCCCTACTATAAATACAAGCCGGATCCAGTTCTTGAAACGGAGCGGTATCTCTTCTACTGGGATAAACCGATTGCTACTGACAATAGTGTTGACTTCAATCGTCCGGATATTGTTTTGGTTGATAAAGTGGAGAAACAAACTTCAATAGTTGACATTTCTGTCCCACTGTCCCAAAACATTTCCAAAACTGAAATTGAAAAATGTACAAAATATGAAAATCTGGCGATTGAAATACAGCGAGTATGGAAGCAGCAACAAATTCAAACAGTACCATTGGTGATATCGGCGACCGGAATTGTGTCAAAGAATTTTATTGATAATTTAGAAAAAATTGGGCTGCAACAAAATCTTATCAAAAATAACCTGAAAGGTGTATTATTACAAACATGTCATATCACCCGCAGGTTTCTACTACATATGGCTTGAGATGAATTTCTCCGCCTACAAGGCTTCCGGACTTTATCTGAGATAAACACATGTATAATAATAATAATAACACAGGACACGGTTATAGGCTTATCTCTGGCACTCTGACACCATACAAAATCACACACTTACAATACATGGATGATATTAAACTCTAAGTCACAAACAATGTACAACTTATTCATTTACTACAATAGCCCAGGCAGAATAGGAAAAAACGCGGAATAAACCTATGTAGTTCTAAAATTTGCAGGATTGTGTAGGGATAGCTCCCCTGAACAACGTCCAATAAAGTCCTCTCGATTACAGGCGCCGCGGGGGGTGGGAGGGGGCGTTAAAGGTCCCGTTTTTCATTGTTTCGCTCATAACTCGAAAACAGTGCACCTTAGCAACAATACCTACGTAATGAAAATTAAAGCTTAGTAAATTTCCCACAACTTTGTTCCTATACATAATTACGGAAAAACGCATGGTTTGCAAGATATGCCCTATCCAAAGTATGTAATTTTCACAAAAATAAAATTTTCGTAATATGTTGCATCAAACTGATCTTTCTAGGTCATCACTTCATCGTTAGAAGGAAAATTATAGAGCATGAAATTTCCTATAAGAATATATATACATATATACAGTTATATTGAACACGTCAAGAGGTATAGCGTTGAGAAGATTGTTGCCAAAAATAGTGAATTTGCGAGAAAACTGCACAGGTTTTTTTTTTGACATCCAGGCGGGCGATAAATGTCCATATTTTATATATGGTTTAGATATATGTTTAGATAAACTTATTATGTAGTGCGTATGTATTGAAAAAATAAAATTGAAAATATGTATTGTTTTTGAAACAAAGAGAATTATAGAGAATAAAGTAGTAAAAGTTGAACGAAACACATTTTATTTGCAAAAAAGGGTTAATATACTGTATAAAAACATTCCACAAATCTTCAATCTATCAACCAGGTCCATCGCCACATCTTCCTCCTTTGAAGGTCGTCTGCATGGATTGGCGTGCTATTGATAAGTGGGGAAAAGCTACAAATGAAGTGAGTGAAGTTTGAAAGGTATGGTGACAAGATCATTTTCAGTATGGTGGCTCCACATAAAACGGTTGTATGCTTTCGTGATGTTGGTGAGAACATTTTGAACTGCGTGGTATGCATCTCGAACTGATAACGATGAGGAAGAGTGCATAAGAATAGTACAAACAGCTGCTGCAATTATAAAACAGATCCAATCTCAGGCTTATGATACAAACAGTTACCCTCCAAGCAATGCTTTCTTGAATGGCGCTGACAGATGGTACCGACTACGCTACAAGCTTTCATGGAGGCTCTGATCCCAAAGCAAAGACAGGGTAAAGAGGGAATTGCGAGGAAACAAGTGGGCATTGCCCATGCCATTATTTCTATCATTCGTCCACGATCGTTTATATCGCCAATCCTCACAGGAATTGTCTACTTCACACACCGAAATTTGGGTCCAGGAATTTGATAAATTTGCTAGCTAGCTTGGGTTTCAGTGCAACATACTATCAAGCAGCGCAACTGGAAATGTCATCCCTATACCAACAGCAGACATCTAATACCGCGAAAAACTTTTTGCCAATACGTGTTTGATAAAGCTGACTTTAATGTATTAACTCTGAATGGCCTCAAAACGTTTCATAGTTTGGGAGGCATGAAATGTGCGACACCAGCAGTCGCTCTGCCGAAATCAGATCCTCCTGGTGACAACAGCTCCACCTGGTGTTGAAATGGAAAAATTGAATGTTTTGGAACTGCAGACGTTATGTAAACTTACCAAAACTGGAAATCACGAATGTTATTGTGCAGGATGTGAATACTTTGAATCCTATCCCCCACGATCCACTGCTACCAAGTCTAATGGATACATAATGGGTGTGTGGAAAATGGTTATCAGGACAAAACATACCGGAGATTCCTTGCTAATGATAAGAACAAGACCAAGCTGATAGCGCAGCTAATGATGACCTTTTCCGCACGAGAGTTACAGGCGACTACCTCCCCGGGAGATGCTGATGGTTGTATTGTACGATGTGACTTGAACAAGAAGACTTTTCATTCATCTGTTGTTGTGATTGGAGAAGATGTAGATCTGCTTGTCCGGCTGATAGCCCTCACACCATCAAACATCTACTTCTTGAAGCCTGGAAGAGGAAACACAGAGACCACATTATTCTCCACCTCAGAATTGCAGAAGCTCCCGTTTAGTGGATCGATCCTCTTCATTCACAGCTTCACAGAGTGTGACGCAACTTCCAGCATCTTCGGCAAAAGCAAAGCATCTATCCTGAAATGCTTCACCAAAATGCCGAGGGAAACCAAAGCCATAGCTGAGGTATTTCATGAACACACTTCAACACGGGATGCTGTTGCAAAAGCTGGGGAGGAGATGTTCCTCATCATGTGCCATGCACCTCCCGAAACAACACGATTTGAACAGTCACCGTTGTAATTGCTTTGTGAAATCCTCCACCAAGGTGAGGGCCAATCTGACTTCCTTACCACCAACCAAAGGAGCAGCACAACAACACTCGTTTAGAATGTACTTACAAATGCAGATATGGCTGGGTAACTTTCGCCATCCAGAACGGTGGGGTTGGGTTCCAGATGATCCCATCAAAACAACACACCTCCTACTCCTGCCAGAGTTCTTGAATCAATGTTTTGACATTGTGCTACCGGCTGCAATACTAAGTGTGGCTGCAGAAACACCGGTATTTACTGTTCATCAGTTTGTGGATGCAAAGGAGCCTGCCTCAACAGCACACCAATCCATGCGGACGACCTTCTGGAGGATGATGTGGCGATAGACCTGGTTGAGGCGAAAGAGTATAGATTTGTGGAATGTTTTTCTACAGTATATTCACCCTTTTTTACCAATAAAATGTGTTAAGTTCAACTTTACTACTTTATTCTCTTTGTTTCAAAAACAATACATATTTTCAATTTTATTTGTTGAATACACACACACACTACATAATAAGTTTATCTAAACATATATCTAAACCACATACATAATGCTCTGCGGACATTTATCGCCCGCGTTGATGTCAAACAGACCTGAGCAGTTTTCTCGCAAATTCACTATGGCAACAATCTTCTCAACGCTATACCTCTTGATGTGTTCAATATAACTGTATATATGTATATATAATCTTATAGGAAATTTCATGCTCTATAATTTTCTTTCTAACGATGTTTCTGTGAAACGACCGAGTGATGACCTAGAAAGATCAGTTTGATGCAACATGTTACGAAAATTTTATTTTTGTGAAAATTACATACTTTGGATAGGGCATATCTTGCAATCCATGCGTTTTTCCATAATTATGTATAGGAACAAAGTTGTGGGAAATTTACTAAGCTTTAGTTTTCATTGCATAGGTGTTGTCGCTAAGGCGCACTGTTTTCGAGTTATGAGCGAAAGAATGAAAAACGGGACCTTAACGCCCCCTCCCACCCCCCGCGGCGCCTGTAATCGAGAGGACTTTATTGGACATTGTTCAGGGGACCTACCCCTACACAATCCTGCAAATTTTAGAACTACATAGGTTTATTCCGCGTTTTGTCCTTTTTTGGTTCAGTTTGCCTGGACTACAAGTCACAACACAGTTCACCAGACATTGGGATGGAATTTGGAATCGACAAATGCCGCAAGCTATGTATAACACGCGGGAAGACTACGAATTTGGAGGGTTTTGAACTGGACCATGGGTTGGTCATCCAATCCATCATTGTGTTTGACAACACTAACATCAAAAATGCACTCAAATACACATACCGTGCTTGCATCCAAAACATCCTCAAAACACAACTCAACGCCAGAAATAAAATTAAAGCCATCAACACTTTTGCTGTCCCCACACTACCATATTCGTTCAACATATTTCCATGGACAAACATCGAACTCGAAGCACTACAACGTGCAACACGCACTACATATACGAAACACAGCATGCACCACCCCAAGTCCGCTATAGAAAGGATGACTCTTCCTCGCAAAGAGGGAGGCCGAGAGCTCGTCAATCTCATCACCCTATATGCAAAACAAATACACACACTTAGGGAACACTACCACCAAACAGCACAACATTCCTCACTCCACTCAGCGATTGTCAAGGCCGACACACACCTCACACCCCTGGACCTCGAAAACCCTTTTCCAACACTCACCACCCCTAACACCCACACTCAGCAGCTGCGTGAATCATGGGCTCATAAGGAACTCCATGTCAGACATCACCAAGAACTCAGCCAGCCTCATGTCGACATAGAAGTGGCGAGCTGTTTGGGGAGACCGAAGGGTTCATGATCGCGATACAGGACCAAGTCATCCCCACACGCAACTACAAGAAACACATCCCACACGACGCAAACACACATGACGACAGATGCAGGAAATGCCCCACTACGCATGAGACGATCGACCACATAATATCAGGCTGTCCCCTTCCCTCCCAAACAGATTATCTCCACTGATACAATCAGGTAGCGTCGATTGTTCATCAACAGCTAGCACACAAACACTCAGTTATTAAGAACACGGTTCCGTACAACAAGTACATACCACAAAGTGTATTAAGAGTCATTCTCACATAAGTTGCACTGGGATCGCCCCATTCACACAGACAAAACCATACATCCCAACAGACCTGACATCACACTTGTTGATAAGGTCAACAAACAGACCTATCTCATTGATATTGCAGTGCCTATCAGCAAGAACATGCAGAAAACTCATGCAGACAAGATCAGTAAATATACCGATCTAGCACACTGAGCTCCAGAAGCAGTGGAGGCAGGACCCAGTACGTGTTGTACCAATCGTTCTGTCTGCCACTGGTCTGGTGCCTAACACAGTCTCAGCACATTAGGACTTCCCAAAAACACTTATTCACAACTGCAGAAGGCTGTGGTACTCAACACAACACGCATAGTTAGGAAATTTATGGACACAACCATATATCGCTTGAAGAAATTCCTGCATTGAATTTCTAACCCTAAATTTTGCAGAGACAATTTAATTTTCTCATTTAGGATAATTAGTTTAGCCTCCGAAGTTCAGCATTTTTTCATGTTCTTGAAGCGCAGTCAACGCATTGTTGTCATGCGAATGCCTTGTGACATCCATGAGCTTAATCAAGTGTTGGTTTAATTGTCGCATGAGCCACGTGAGAATAAATCTTAAAAAGATGTTTTTTCTTTAGAGTGCCTGCAAGGACTTCAGTTGCATCTCTCACCGATATAAGATGTGAAAAACAGTTCACGTCCTCGCAAAAAAAAAACCGAGGTGCCCGCATATTTTGTGAGTATCGCCAAGACGCAAGGCGAAGAAAATTGTGCCGATTATTTTGCCAGGATACGGGGGCAAAAAGGAAGCCGTGCCGAAGCAAAGGCAGCGAGGATCGTAGACTTGCCGAAGGATGAAGCAAGATAATAATAAAGATCAAGGAAATCGGCTGGACCAGGGGAGGAAATACCTTCATCCCAGGGAAAGCAGTTTCAGCAGGAATTTCACTGCTGCATTGATAGGCCTAATAATATGAGAAGCCTATCGGGAAAAGTTCGGATTTAGGAAACGATAATCGTCGAAGTAAAATATATGTGATCCGTTTAGAATCGTCCAATAGACATAATAAAGCGGTTGTGATCTTAGAAGTTAGTGTCCAGTGACAAAGTAACGAAGTTCAATTCACCCAGGACAGAATTGAACTTGGTGTCAAAGTTTTACATGTGCAAAAAGGAGAATTTGCAAGGATAAGAATATACAAGAGCGGATCGAAGGCATAGACATCATTGTTCAGGATATCCGTAGCTGTTCGACAGAAGAATATGATGAACAATTGTAAGTACAATTTTTCCTTGAACAATTTCATATATTTAAACAGCAGAAATAGATACAAGATAGTATTCAGTGTCTCAAGACAGAGGGCCATATTGGATAGAAAGGATTTTGAGAAATATAATTCTTCGATGCCTAAATTAGTGACGAACATTGTTTTATGTGTTTCTTGCGAATAATAGTGAAATTAAGTTTCCAGAACTTTTGTGATTGCACACATATGAAGTCGTCGGAGAAAAGAGGTGAACTATAATTCCAGCGAACAGTAACTTTAGCAAATTGTAATTTATATGTGTTTTCTGAAATAATTTGCTGTCCGAAGTCATGTTGCTGTTTGAAAGCAAGTAGCTGTAAAACGAAGCCAAGAACTTTTATTTAGTGACATTGATTTTAATATTCATAAATAAGTGAATCATATGTAGGCTTGAGTTTAACAAGCTAGTTATATCTTTTATCATCGAATTAAATCTGTAAAAGATTTCTGTGTTTTGGTGTTATTTGATAGAAGATAGTGAGCACTAATATTTACTCTGCTGATTTACACATATAATTTAATACATATTATTACATCCCTAATCATTCTTGCACACGTCTTTACACTTGGCAATATGTGCTTTGGTCCTTGACCCGCCAAATTGTTTTTGCTGGGGAAACCAAAGTTTTCAAACATACAAACATAATAATAATTCAACCAAGTTTGACTGGTTATTGGACTTATGGAGGTTAGCGTGTACATTGAAGATGCTGCACCTTTACTTTCAAGATTGGTTTCTTAGGATTTCCTGTTCATTTTGGACTTTTTGCAAAATTTAACCCTATTTGTGTCAAAGAGAAGACAAATGAAATTTTCATTACCTTGAAACAATCAAACATTGAACATTTGCAACTATATGGTTATGTATTAACTTTCCTTCGTTATCAGGAACAATCAGGAATTATTACAATTATTGGATTTTCTTTTTGTTATGACAGTGGACTTCAAGCCTAGAAATTCCGCACCCTAATTTGGAGAAAATGTGGTAATTACTAGAAGTAATATTGATACCGCATCGTCCATCGTGCAGATTAACACGGGACGCGGTTGTGGCTTAGGTAGAGGGTCACAACCGAAAAATCAGTCACAGTCTCCCTCTGGATCTGCTAGCAGCGTGCAAGACCAGAGTATGGCCAGCGGTGTTGAGCTAGAACATTCAGCATCTTCTTGTAGCTTGCCCTCCCATTCTCGAGGCGCCGCTAGAAGAAACGAAAGCCGCAAGCGTATCAAATGGTCCCGAGAAATGAACATAACAGTAATGCACTCTTCTTATATCACCACAAAGTGTCAAGATGGGCCTACAACAGGGTGGAGGCAAACATTTTATCAACACTTTAAATCTGAAAATAAAAACATTGAAATTAGTGAACAAAACTTAGTCGACCGTAAAAGTTTTATTATGAAAAAGAGATGTTTAAGTGACACTGAACTTTTACAGATTAAAAGAGACATTGGAAATATGATTTATCAGGTGGACCATTTTGCCTATGTTGCTCCTGAGATACTGCTTGATTTAATCCCAAATACTTCAAATACCTCAGACATCCTTGGAGATGCTGCTCTGTTGTTGGGTCAATACGGTGCTACTGACCTGAATTATATGGTTCGTCAACAATTCTAAGAAAATATTCACAGTTTTGACGGTACTGATCCTCTTAGTCGTCGAGTTATCCCAAAGTTACGTGAAAGCAAGATGACCAAAGCTACAATAGTTGTTATGAATCAACTGCTTGCCGAATACCTTAAAGATAATTCTTCGATAACTGATGTTCATCTCGTTGTGTATTATGCGTCAGCGGCGGTTTGTCAGCTAAACAAGCAACCTCTTTATTTGCGACGACCCTACAACCCCAATCTTCATCTTAAGACGAAACCGGAACCGAAATGGAAAATTCGTATAAACAACAATACAAAGGACTTTCGGTGCAAAATCAGCGCGCACCTTAAGTCCCCCACAAACAAAAAATTAATCAAGGCTTTAAAGCCAATAATCATGTTTTTAAAAATTAATCACAAAGATAAAAACTACGAAGCTACTCTACGCAACCATTTAGATACATTGAAACAAAAATTAAAGATAGCGGGTTCCCGGTTTCACCGGTACAATGAATGCATTAAGCGCCGATGTCAGAATCAGAAATTTTCTTCAAACCAAGGGCTTTTCTATAGAGACTTGGTTAATAGAAACGAGGCAAGTCCACTTCGTGAGGTTCCTGAGTAAGGACATTAAATCTTTCTGGGAAGGCATTTGGTCCCAAGGAGAAAATTATAATGATCAAGCTGCTTGGCTTTCAATGATGGAGGACACGTTTCATGAAATTCCGTTAATGGAGCCAATACTTGTTGAGCTTCGAGATGTCAAAGAGGACTAAAAATTAACAGGACCAAAAATTGGAAAGCGCCAGGTTCTGATAACATCCAGAACTTTTGGTGGAGGAGATTTTCATCTGTTCATTCACTTATTCAGCAAGGTTTTACTGAGGCTTTACATCATCCAGAGAGCATGCCGAAATTTTTCACCACCGGGGTTACTTCCTTGCTTTATAAATCTGGTGATCCAAAGAATGCTAAAAATTACAGACCTATCACATGTTTACCAACCATCCGTAAACCGACCTGCAATTTTCAGAGGCATTTTTTAGCATCTAAATATGAAAGTAACTTTGAAGATATCTTCTTCGATCACTAATTTGCAGATCACCAGTTGGTATAGTCAGAAATCTGGTTGTTCTTCATTTTTGGGACTTTATCAGTAATTCTAGAATAGTCAATTCATTGAAAATGCTTAAGTCATGGTATAAATTCTTTGCAATGGCAATGGTATATTATTGGATTATAATGGAGAAAGTACTGAGTCAAGCTGATATAGCTAGGAAGTTGAATGTGTCAAATGTAGTTGAAGGATGTTCTGTTGCCAGAAGACCTCAAGATGACCCATTTTCTGCAAATAACCACTAAGAGTCACAGAGTTATGACTGCTTCTCAGCTTGTTTTCCAACTCCCAGAAGCAAGTGGAAAAAGATTTTCAATATGAAGCATGACCAAAAGGATTCAATGAAATAGCCCTTATGCCAGGAGATCAGCAGTCTCTTTTTCCTTGTCGCTGATTCAAAAAAGGCCATATGGAGCATAGTTCTCTTTGCAGACAAGTAAGATTCAATCTGCAATCTGGATTCCAGAAAAGCCTTTATCTGGAGAGAATGTGAAACAAGAGATCAACCATTAAACATTAGAGAAAAGTTCACTTTAGAAATGGCTGTTTATAGGTACGGGCAGAGATCACTATCAATGACGACACAAATTTGCACAACTGGAGGCATTTTTATTGAGATGAGATGCTTGACCAGTATGCTCTTCCATTTGCAGATACAGAGAAAGCAGGTTTCATAATGAGATGATAATGCCTGCCCAAACAGACAACATCCTGAAGACTAATATCTTGAAGAACAGGGAACTGACTGAATAGATTAGCCAGCCACTCCTGATCTGAATAAGATGGAGAATGCATCATATGCTCTTGAAAGATGGATTGCTGCTCTCATTTCTCCTCCCAAATTAAGACTGCTCTTTTTTGCATCAATGGCTATTAATATCCTCAGATCTGTTTGACAAACTTTGTGGTCAGCATGAAAAGGTGCTGCGAGATCTGTACTGCTATCTAAGGCAATCTCAATAGAGAACCTTAGGATTACTTACCATGTATTTTCTTGGTTGATTATTCTATTCGTTTTACAATTTAAGTCCTAATTGTCTTAAGACAAGACACAGAAATGAAAAGGTTCTGTTTTAAGTTTGAGTAACATTAATGTTCAAGCTCTAAGTATTTTTAATATTTATTTTGTATCAATAACTTTTTAAAAAATCTTACATTATGCATTTGTAATGTAACTTTTGCCCTTTATTATACAAGGATTGATCAGGAAAAGTTTATATCGGCTAGAAATTAAATTAATGAGTTTGTCATAATGCCAGCGGTTGCTGAAATGTGCGACAGAAGGCTGTACTACTGAGTGTTGCATGGTCTTTCTCATATGTATCATTGGAGGTGCACGCTATCAATTCAAAATGGCAATCCTCTTGGATAACTGATCTCCTATTGAAACTTTAAAGAAATTGTGCATCATCAGAAAGAAATGTCCTGATCTTTGCACAACAGTGTGTGATCCTCCTTCATGACAGTGCTCGACTACATGTTGCACAGAACATACAGAACTTACTGTATGGTTTCCACTGGGAAAGTTTGGGACAACTACCATACAGTCCAGATTTGGTTCCCAGTGATTTCCATCTGTTCCCTGCCTTAAAAGAGCACATGTCAGGTCGAAGCTTCAATGAGATCTAATGTGATGCAAAAAAGTGACTACAACAGCAGGGCCCTGACTTTTATGTGGCTGGGATGGACGAAATGATCAAGCATTTTGACAAATACCTCAATCGTCAAGGTAACTGTAAACAAAATATATAACTTTAAGGGCACCAGTTCATTTTCTTCCAATAAAGGTTTGCTTTTTGCACAGAAGCTCTGTAAACTTTTTCTCTAATCAACCTACGTATTTCAGAAAAATAAATCGATTTCAATGATCTAATCACTCAATTATTAAAATACATTTAAAAATGAAATCGAACTTCTAAAGAAATCAATTCTTAACATCTTGAATTAGTGTGTACAGTCCACCATACACAAATTTAGAATGTTTTCTTCTTGAAATGGTAGGATTCATGAGGTGAGAAACGACTTACAATTAAAGAAATACTGTTTCATGCAGGAAAATGAGACTAATAAATTGAAACAATAAAACTGAATTTGTTTTAAAAAGGCAAAAGGAAACATAAGAATATTAAATCAATTAAACCTGATTTTTTTTTAATTTACTTAATATAACTTTGAAAGATAATATCTTGAAATGTTCTGATGAGCATTTCAAAATAGTATGGCAGGAATGTAGGGATGGAAAAATAAAACAGACTTTGGTAATATCAAAATGGTGAAAGAAATGTTTCCGTTATTAAAACATCTTATAATTTTGAATTGAAATTTTGGTTCATTACCATCGTAAATTATTTAGTCAAAGATTTGCTCTTAACCTATTGCGATTTAATAATTAATTCTCTTTTATTCAAGTGTTCAGATAAATAATCCTTCATTGAAAGACAAAAGTCCATAGTGACTTTATGACCAAGAAACAGTATAGCCTTTTCTCCTTTCTTCTTATTGTTTTGGAATTGTTATACAAAGTTATTTTGTTTTATATCTTTTTCTTCTCATGTTTTACTAAGAAAAATTGTTTCTGAAGTTTCAAATTTCTTCTCCTTTCCAAAATTGTGATCTATCTATCTATCTATCTATCAGCCTTTAACAGCCCACTGCTGGACAAAGGCCTCCCTCAGACAGCTCACTGTCTCGGGGGATGAAAGTCTAATCTCCCACGCTGACTTTCAACTGCGGGTTGGGAGATGCATTTTAACCCTAACTGCCAGGGTAAAGAAACGGGAACGGACAGAAGGAGAAACAGAAGTAGAAAGAAACATCCATGCCACGACCGGGATTCCGACCCGGGAACTGGCACACTGGCCGCAATGGCAGACCTGCCGTCTAGACCGCACAGCCACGCCAGCACGGCAAAATTGTGATATTTTCATAAATTTAATAAAAACAGAAAAAAAAATCCTCTTTCATTATTAACTAATAAGAAAACAATTTTATGTTAGGATTGAATAAATAAAAAAAAAAAAAAAAATCGAAACTGAAGAATCCTCTGAGACAGGATCTAAAATGTATGAATGCAATCCTAATTTAAACCATTGCTCTGAAAGGAAACAAAAGTATGCCACAAACTTGCATGCTTAAAAAAAAAATGTTATATCTCAAAACAGTTAGGTTGCGAGGGTGGGATACTATTAATATGAAAACTTTGAATCATATATGAGTGATATTAACTTAAGGCTAATAAATGAAAATGTCAATACAATGTACAAGTAAATTCAATAAAAATACATTTTCAGAGAAATATTTTATTTATTCACAACTACAAATTCAATATTCT
>JAFIDM010024578.1:17586-39559 GCA_023159025.1 Thereuonema tuberculata
TGTTATGTTTTACTTTTCTTTGTTTTCAATTTCAAAAATTTATAAAAAAAAAAAAAACCCAGAGCTTTTGAATTTTATATATTAGTCTACAATATCCGACACATCAGAAAATCTTTCTTCACATGATTCTTTTGCTGAAAAGTAAAGACTCCTAAATCCCATTGCAAATACAAATGGATTACAAAAACGGCAATATTGGTTGTTCAAATCAATTATTTATTTCTGTTATACCAATTTTCTTTAGAATTGTTAAAATTTTAGCGCTTATATCTCCCTGACACGGAAAAAATTTTAAATATAAAAAGATCGATAATCTCTTGTTCGCAAACAGGCATGTGAAGTTTCATGAAGTTTGGGTGAATCAGAAATCATTCTTCAAACTTAGTAAGTTATTAAAAGATATAAACTTAAGGTGTATAAATTTCAAAATTTGAGTTATAGAAAATGTGTAATTACTGAATACATTTGTTTTTCTATAAACCTCCATCTAAATTACTATTAGGCTCATTTGAAGTTGTGAAGAAACATTTGTTTTCTGCTAAATCACAGTAATCATGAATCTTATGGATTATTAAAAATAGCTATTTTAAAAGATATCGTAAAAATAAAAAAAGAAGTTATTGTTTTTTTTTTAATCTTTAGACTTAAAACCATTTCCTTAAAATGTTAAGTCTGTATTCTAATTTGCTTTTTTATTGATAAAGTCGTTTAACATAATTTAAAGTATTCTTATTTGTAAGATATCAGATCCATCAAACATAATTTTTTAAAAATTACGTTAAGTTGGAAGTTGATTAAATTTTTATGTTAACAGCCTTAATCGAAATAATTTTTTAATGAAATCAAAATATATTCAAAAAAATTAAATTAGTTACTTGACAAATGATTAACTTATTCTAAGGAAAGGCCGCGCGGTTGGCGATGTCGCTAAGACACTGGCCTCTCACCTCTGAGTCCCGGGTTCACTTCTCATGTGGGTTTCGTTGATGGTGGCGATCCGCGCTGGGCAGGTTTTCCCGGGGTTCTCCCGTTTCCCCTGCATTTCTCTCACCATCCTTTCTAATTCTTTCTCTCCGTCTGTCCTTATTTCCGTGGGATAGTACAAAAGATCTTTCAGGTCGACGTGCTCGGCAGTCAAGCCATCCACTTTCAGTTAATCTAATCTATTCTAAGGAATGCTAAGAGACTACTTCGCATGAATGAAACGAATCGTAAACTTAGACTTTTATTCTCACATCATTTAAAGAAATCCGTTCTTTTTACTTTATATTTTATAGAATTATGGATATTAAATATGCCCGTAAATCTATTTCTAGCTAAGTTAAAGAACTTAGTAACTAATTTGTTACTGTATTTCTGCAATTGTACTGTATTTTTAAAAAAACTACAGAATTACGCAAATGATAATTATATAATTAAAACAACGTATTTCCTTCATTTTATTTTTATGAAATATCAAAATTGAAGTTTATGAAAAATTAAGTAGATTCATGTCTGGAGGCATGCTTTCACTACAACTTCTGTTCAGAGCATTTATGCCTTTGTGTCAAACATCAAATGACCTTTCCAGTCTTTAGTTGTTCATTAAAAATTCAAAAAAGCCTAATTATATCCCAATTTATTAGAATAACTATCACAACAGACATAGCTATTTATGAGAATTGTACAACTGAATTCTAATATCACATTTTTATTTCTATTGAGAATAATTTGAAAATAATTTGTTAACTTATTATCATGAACATACGAGACTCAGATCAACATAGAAAAAGAAACTGACAATTTACCAAAAAACAAACAAAACATTTGGAATGAATTTTACCAGACATCATTTACTTCTGAATTTTAATTTGTAACTTAATAATTACGGTTAACCTATTTTATTATACATTATCCTTTTTCTATTTGATTTAATGGATTTTAATTAGGGATATAATATTTCTATTATTAGATATTTATATTTTATCTTTATAATTACATTTATGATTTTTATATTTACCTAGAGCGACATAGAATTACTGATATTAGAAATTAATCTAATTGAAATGAGAAAGACTAATTAGGGAAAGATGTTAGTGATGTTTTACTGACACTAAGACAAGGAGACTCACTTGCATGTAACTTTTTCAAGATATAATAGAAATTAATGATGCCTAGGAAAACTAAAAACTAGCCAAAATATCGAATAGATAATATATTATATTTAAATTTGTATCTTTCAGTTTGTTGTTAATAATTTTATTTATTTTTCTTTTTGTTTTTTTAATTTCGAACAAAAATAATAAGTTTATAAATAAATAAATATTTTTTTTTTTCTTTGGAAAGAAAATAAAAAGTTTACAAATAAAAAGAATCGATGTACATTTACATCATTATTTCTTTTTTTTTAATTTAACAACTGGCAAAAGGTCAGTCAAAAATTGAAGGGAGAAGCCTCAATTTAAAATCATTGCCAGCATTGCCCCATTGGTGATGCTGGTGGCTAAGTGTGAGATTAGATTATAGGCGAGATTAAAGTTAAGAGACTTTATTTTCCGGGCTTTCTTCTTAGTAAATTCTTCTTTTATTTTGTCATAGCAACCTGCACAATGTAGTGGCTTCCCTGCTGACTGAGAAAGTGATATCGAAATCCAAGGTCATGTGCCCGGCGTAAGTGTGTGGCAGGGAAGACGACCAGAAATGAATGGTTTAGCAGTTCACCTTACCTTACGTAACTTGCGGTTGACTCATGTCGATGCAAACGAAATGTAGCCATCCTCAATAGCATCCTCTCGGGGTTCTCCCGTTTCCCCTGCGAGCCTACCACCATACTTTTTCAGTCTTTCTCTCATCTGTCTTCCTTTGCACGGGTTTAGTATAATAAATCTGCGAGGGCAGATCAAAAAGTAATTTGCACTTCCAATGTATGGCCAGTCATTAAACCACCTATACAAAAGCAATATGGCTATGACAGCACACAATGTAAGTTCACTTTTCCACATAAGTTAGTTCTCAAGAGACTGAAAACATTTCTCCGAACGGACAACCAACTTTTCGATTCCGGATGCAAAAAAATCTCCTCCAGCACTATGTAACCACCCGGAGACAGCTGCTTTCACCTCCTCATCATTTCGGAATCGTTGTCCACCGATGTCTTTTTTGAGTTTACCGAAAACATGAAAATCACATGGCGCTAAGTCGGGACTGTATGGAGGATATTACCATACCTCCCACTTGAATCGCTGCAGCAGTTCGCAAGTTTGACGTCTCTTGTGAGGTGTTGCATTATCGTGCAACAGAATCACACCGGCGCTCAATTTTCCCCGGCGCTTCTCTTTAATTGCTTTACGCAACCGGTTCAACGTTTGACAATACGCCACTGATTTCATGATGAATGTCCATGCAATTAATCCGTTTGGCCCATAGCAGTCTCATTGTTGCACGCCCGACTAATTTGGAGTGAACATCCAGTTGACGCGCCATTCATCCTAGCCCGCTATCCACATACAACAAGACTATAAACCACAACAACCTTCCTATCGGACGTGTGAATAGTTACTGTCCCTTTCTCCGCATTGCCCAAGATTATGACATAGAGCACGCTCTTGCGGCGAGTAAAGGGCAACTTACTTTTTGATCTGCCCTCGTACTATCCTGCGGTGCTTGGCTTCCTGCCGCCCACATTCACCACATTTTAATCTAGGAAGTTATTAAAAGTTCTAAATTACGGTGTATAAATTTCACAATTTAAGTTATAGAAAATGTGTAATTACTGAATTCATTTGTTTTTCTATAACCCTCTATTTTGAATTACCATTAGGCTCGTGTGAGGTTGTGAAGAAACGATTTGTTTTCTATTAAATCACAATAATAATGAATCTTATGGAACATTAAAAATTAATTTTAAAAATAAACGAACAAATGTGTTCTTGAAAAGAAAAATTAGTTGGTTTAATGTTCAATACTTACTTGTACAAAAAAATAATATTTAATTACTTTAAATCAATCCAAAAATTTTAATTCAAAAACAAGTAAAAAAAGAATACTTAAGTGTAAACAGATTATAAACTTTTGCATCTATTCATTTAGTGAATAATAAAAACAAAAATGAACTAGAAACAATTCCTACGCCCCTGTAAAGCATTGTGGGGCACTCTCTCATAGGCTCAATTTGGAGAAGCCTATTATTTTAGGCAGAGCCGTTTCTAGGTGTTCTGCCACTCTAGGCAAGAACAGAAAAATTCCGCCCCCTTCCTTTCAAATGCCGCCCCTCCCCACCCCTTATGGACACCACTCAATACAAGCAACACTTGAGAATGACCTGTGAGGCAAAAATATCCTTGTCCACACGTGTGCACAGGGCGCAAGAGAGAGGGATGTATCAAGTCGCGGCATGATCGCCAGATAGCGCACGCGCCTCTTTCCAGAATTCTTTGTTTAATAATAAATAATTTCGCTGTTTGAGATATATACATCTCAAATTATACATATAAAATTACTTTTTTCCGTTCTTCGGTCGCCCTAAAATCTTACCGTCCTAGGCAGCCGCCTAGTCTTGCCTAATGGTAGAAACGGCCCTGATTTTAGGGCAGGAGGTGAACTTTTTTTCGCCATAAGTGCAAGAAAAGCATGTTGGTAATAACAAAATCAAGAATCGTATAACGATGGTCTTTCGGTCTGCGCTGTTGCGCCCCAGAATTGCCATAGCACAAATACAGCAAATAAATGTAGGAAGAATTCCAGTATTGATTAAGGTAAATGTTTAAAAATCAATATCTCCGAAACAAGTCTCCAAAGAAAACTTAATGAATGATTAAAATTGAACAATAATAATGTTTACACACAAAACATCGTGTATAAAGAGATTTTTGAGATGTTGAAAAACAGTATTAAAAGTTTTAGTTCTTTATATTCTTCAATCAACTATCAAAAAATGTTCAAGGAAAATCACGAAATTATAACCATCATGCTGAAAATATGACGGAGACATGAGAACGATAGCTTATTTTGAAGGTCTCGGTAATAAATGACAAAATCTAATAGTAGAATTTGTATTGAATGTACACATTTCTGCTACAAATAGATCGCATGCAGCAGGGTTTATACATTTTATTCCTTTTAAAAAATGAGCTTAGAACATCTTTTTCAATCTTGTGTGTTTGAAAAATTTCACGACATTTCAAAAATGTGGAATTTGTTTTACTTCCGTGAATATTTCACGGGTTGCAACTAGATTTAAATAAATACCGAAAAAAAAAACAAGTTTTTTTTTTTTAATCTTTAAACTTAAAACCATTTCCTTAAAATGTTAAGTCTGTATTCTAATTTGTTTTTTAATTGATAAAGTCGTTGAACATAATTTAAAGTATACTTATTTGTAAACTATCAGATCCATCAAACATAAATTTTGAAAATTTACCGTAAGTTGGAAGTTGATTAAATTGGCAAATTTTAATGTTAACAGCCTTTACCGAAATAATTTTTGAATGAAATAAAAATATATTCAACAAAATAAATTAGTTACTTGAAAATTAATTAACTTAATCTAAGAAGAGCTCAGAAGCTACTTCCCATAAGAAAAAAACGAATCGGAAACATACCTTTATTTTTACAACATTTAAAAAAATCATTCTTTTATTTGTATATTTTACAGAATTATGCATATATAAATATATCGATAATTTGTAAGTAGGTTAAAAAACTAGCTGTTTCAACAAATTTGTTATTGTATTTCTGCAATTGTATTGTATTGACGGCTAACTATAGTAATTAAATAAACGATAATTATACAATTAAAACAAATGAATTTTCATAATCGAAATTTATGAAAAACTTTAAGAGAAATAATAAACAAAACTAGCCAATATATCTAATATATAATATATTATATTTAAATTTCTATATTTTGGTTTCTTGTTAATATTTTTATTTTGTTTTTTGTTTTTTTCTTTTCGAACGAAAATAAGTTTACAAATAAAAAGAATCGATATATATTTACAACAGTACACTTGATTCGCGATAAACGGGACCGAGGAAGTGTCGGGTTATCTAAAATGTCGGATCACCAAAAGTTGATTTTTCAAATCTGAATTTTGCCTTCTAAGGCAAGAAAATTTAAGTTACGTATATACAGTACTGTACGTACTACAGTACGTATATTGTTACAATACATATTGAGAACTATTTTACGGCCATTGAAGATATAAAAAAAAAAAATCATTAGGCATAGTTTTACACAAATCAATACGTATGTAATACAATTGTTTTAACGTGCGTACTTTATTTATAGTATGTTAAAATTAAGCCAACGCACAAAACTACAATAAAAATTACAAAATAAAAAAGCAATTAAGCTCACAATCATTTCGCCACCGCTAAGGGCTGGCATCTTCAGATGAATGCACAAGATAAAGATAACTACAAAAATTCTTGAATATCTTTTAACATTAAAATGTTCTCGTAGTCGAGTTCCCTCTTCTCACACCAACGTATCAAAGTGTTTGCAGCCGACATAACTTCATCGCAAGTGATTGTGCATTTCACCTCCGTGACCGCCTCAATCGGATCCAACGTGCGTCGGACTACAAAGCGTGTCGGACTATCAAATGTCGGATTATTGCGAGTTAATTGTATTGCTTTTTATTTTAATTTAACAACTAGCAAAAATTGAAGGAGCCTCAATTTAAAATGATTGCCGCTCTTTGTCCCTTTCCTGATGATGGTGGCTAAGTGTGAGATTAGATTAAAGGCGACATTAAAGTCAAGAGACTTTATTTTCCGGGCTTTCATCTTAGAAAATTTTTCTTTTATTTTGTCATAGCAACCTGCACAATGTAGTGGCTTCCCTGCCACCCACTCGGCTTCCCTGCTGACTGAAAAAGTGATCTCGGAATCGAAGGTCACGTGCCCGGTGTGCGTGTGTGGCAGGGAAGACGACCAGAAATGAATGGTTCAGCAGTTGACCTTACCTCACGTAATTTGCGGTTGACTCATGTCGATGAAAAATGAAATGCAGCCATCCTCAATAGCATACCTAATTACATTTGACACCTTATTCGTAAGTATTTCTGTGTTGTATGGTAGGTGTTGCAGGCAGAAAAATCAAATTTTTTATATATCAGTACAGTGGAACATCTCATAACGAGCATAATTCGTTCCTGAATCTTACTCGTTATGTGAAACACTCGTTAAGCGAAACAATTTTTCCCATATAAATCAATGTAAAATACGATAATGCGTTCCATGCCGAAAAAAATACTCAATTTTTTTATTTTTAACATTTATTTAAATAAAATTACTATACTTATAAATTGTTAAGGAGCGTAACAACCTGGAATGCAAGTTCGATTTGCAAAAAGCAATAAAAAAATCGAAATAACTATAGTTCTCCAAAAGCTTACTTGATAATACACAAACAGTTACGGGGTCAAATCACACCAAGTCGTCTCACCGACCATCTGAAAGTATCCCTCCGCGCCCACATGACGCTTTTTCCAATGTAAACAAAACGAATTTTCATTACCGATATCGCGATATACTTCTATTGTATATTTAGCAATTTAAAAAAAAAACAGATAGAAATTAAATTTTTTTTAACAAATGAACGATAGCTAAAACATATTGAAGAGATATTGTCATGTTATGATTTTTTTTTAAACAAATATAATCTTTATTCTGAAAATATTAGGAAATAAAATAAGGAAACCCTGTCGGAACAATATATAGGGACTGCATGTGGAAGGCAAATATCACAAATAAATAGGCGGGCACTCAGCAATACGTCTGCCGCCATCCAAATTGGTTTTCCCGCCCATAAAGCTGGGCTTACTCGTCGGGGGACCATCCCTAACCCATCGAACCTGTCGCCAAACGGCCCGAGAGATCGTTTTGCCTCGAAAGACGTGGGAAAATTCACCGACCCCCATTGCTTCTTTTGTTGTAAGGTGCGGGCCGCTGGAAACTGGCCACCGGCGGCCGTTCTGTCCTTCACCGTCGGCGGATCCAGCCTCATCGTCGATTAAACAGCCGGCTGGGTCAATACCACTCGTTACCTGGTTGATCCTGCCAGTATTTCTCTTAAATTGCACAAAGCATTAAGAATGATGATTTTAGCAGCACTTTATTAAGGGTTTTCCTGATTTATGTGGGTGAAAAACAGCGGAGTTGGAAGACGCCATTTTAACTCAACTGTGAAGGCTGACGTGATTGGTTAACGAACTAATGACTTTTAAACTCATAAATATCTGAAATATTGTCTTTATCTCCTTAAAATATTTATTTTGAGAAATTACGACATGTTTAAAATGATAATTTCTGTTAATTGGCATTTATTTTTGACAGTATCATTATTTAATGTACGAACTACTTTTCATAGCGAAGATATACATCCAGTAACTGTTCATGTATTATCAAGTAAGCTTTGGGAGAACTATAGTTTATTGTTTATGAATTTATGACAAATAATTAATTGTTTTTTACTAGAAAGCTGTTTAGAGACATTTGTTTTTGCCGACGCTTCAAAATTTGGTGAAAATGTGACACAGCATTATCATTGCTAGCGGAACGAGTGCTAAACACAGACTGACGCGCATGCGCGGAAGTCCCGGCTCACAAGTGAGTGACATGAAGATGGGACTTCCCCTTTCTGCGTCACTCGTTATGCAAAATGTCGCTCGTTAAGGGAGCAATTTTTTCACAATTTTTTTTGCTCCTTATGCGAATTACTCGTTATGAGAGGTGCTCTTTATGAGAGGTTCCACTATATATAGATATTGATATTTATAGATATTGAGATATATATATTAATACATAGATCAGTGGCGTATATAGAATATATTTTCGGAGGGGGGGGGGCCAAGATTAATATAATTAAGTAGACACCCCATGGAAACCTATCTGTTCAACCAAAAAAAAACAAACGTTGAGAGGACATATCGTCATTATTTCGGGAGGGGCCCGAGCCCCCTCGGCCCCCCCTCTTATATACGCCCCTAACATAGATATTTCAGAAGGAATTTAAAAAAAATTTTCTGTAAGAAGGTTAATTGTTATGTTTTACTTTTCTTTGTTTTCAATTTCAAAAATTTATAAAAAAAAAACCAGATTTTTACGTATTTTATAAATTAGCCTACAACATTCGACATATCAGAAAGTCTTTCTTCGCAAGATTCCTTTGCTGAATACTGGCAGAAAGGATACACCAAATGAGACTCCAGATGCAAAGGTTAATTAAAGATATTCGAAGGGATGCTAATATTATCAAGAACTCAGTAAGTAATGAAATTTATTTACTCATAATTATTGAAGCAGCAAGAAAACGACAATGTGCATACAGAACTATCTCGACAAGACACTTTGCTAAATTAGCAAAACTTAGTTGTAATAAATGGCATTTTAACACCAATTTTAATACCAATTTAAATCAAGGAAACTTCGTATATAAAGAGATTTTTGTGATGTTGAAAAATAGTATTAAAAGTTTTCAGTTGTTTATATTCATCAATCAACTATCAAAAAATGTTCAACAAGGAAAATCACGAAATTATAATCATCATGCTGAAAATATGACAGAGACATGAGAATGATAGCTTATTTTGATGTTCTCGGTAATAAATGACAAAATCTGTAACTAGAATTTGTATTGAATGTACAAAATATCTGCTACAAATAGATCGCATGCAGCAGGGTTTATACATTTTATGCCTTTTAAAAAATGAGCTTAGAACATCTTTTTTAATGTTGTGTTTTTTAAAAATTTCACGATATTTCTAAAATGTGGAATTTATTTTACTTCCGTGAATATTTCACGGGTTGCAACTAGTTTTAAATAGATATCGTACAAATAAAAAGAGAAGTTTTTTTTTTTTTTTTTTTTTTTTTTTTTTTTTAATCTTTAAACATAAAACAATTTCCTTAAAACGTTAAGTCTCTATTCTAATTTGTTTTTTTATTGTTATTTGTAAATTATCAGATCCATCATACATAATTTTTCTTTTAAATTTACGTTAAATTGGAAGTTGATTAAATTTTCATGTTAACAACCTTAACCGAAATAATTTTTTAATGAAATAAAAATATATTCAAACAAAATAAATTAATTAACTTGAGCTAAGAAGCTACTTCGCATAAAAAAAAAAAATGAATCGGAAACTTATATCTTTATTCTCACATCATTTAAAAAAATCAATTCTTTTATTCTTACTTTTTATAGAATTATGGATATATAAAAATATCCATAAATCTATTTGTAAGGAGGTTAAAAAACAGAGCTGTTTCAACTAATTTCTTACTATATTTCTGCAATTGTATTGTATTTATAGATATTTACTTGAGAAATAATTAACTTATTCTAAGAAATGCTAAGAAGCTACTTCGCATGAATAAAACGAATCGTAAACATAGACTTTTATTCTCACATCATTTAAAAAAAAATCCGTTCTTTTATCTTTATATTTTATAGAATTATGGATGTATAAATATATCCATAAATCTATTTGTAGTAGATTAAAGAACTGAGTAACTAATTTCTTTCTGCAATTGTACTGTATTTATAGATAACTACAGATTTATAAAAGATAATTCTATAATTAAAGCAACGTATTTCCTTCTTTTTATTTTTATGAATTTTCAAACTTGAAGTTTATGAAAAAATTTATTAGATGTGTTTGCGTAGCACTCGCTGTCGCTACAACTTCTGTTCAGAGCATTTCTGTCTTTTTGTCGAACATAAAATGACCTTTCCTATCTTTAGTTGGAAAAAATTGAAAAAAAAAGTTGAATTAAAAATTCAAAAAAGCCTAATTATATCCCTATTTATGAGAAAAACTATCACAAGGTACATAGGTATTTATGAACATTGTACAGTTGAATTCTAATATAACAGTTTTATTTCTATTGAGAATAATTAGAGAATAATTTATGAACTTATTAATCATGAACATACAAGACTCGGATCAACATAGAAAAAGAAACTGACAATTTACAAAAAAAAAAAAAACAACAATTGAAATAAATTTTACGAGACATCGTTTACTTCTGAGTTTCAATTTGTATCTCAATAATTACAGTTAACCTATTTTATTATACATTATCTTTTTTTTATATTTGATTTAATGGATTTTTATTAGGGCTATAACACTTCTGTTATTAGATATTTATATTTTATTTTTGTAGTTACGTCTTATGGTTTTAATATTTACATTGAGCGAGATAGAATTAAATTTTATAAAAGCGTTATTTTGTCTGTCATAAGACTTTACGATTTTCCAATTTTGTGACCAAACTATAAGAGATAGAGTGGTCATGTAAATGGATAAAATGTAGATCTTTTTAAGACAAACAAAATACTACAAAAATCTTTCGAAAAAAGATTTTGGTTTCCAAGATGGCGCCTTTTAAAGGGTCAAATTTTGACTTTTTCTCAATTTAAATGAAAAGTATAAAAGATGAAAGTGAACATTATATTGAGAAAATATTGGTATTTGAAAGTTCTATCGAACGATATATCACTTATTCACAAACGCTTCAGCGTTTGCAAGATACATGCAAAAATGTGAATTTTTGGTGTGTGACACCGACCCGCAATACATCCGAGTTATTCGGAGAAGCCACAACGGGCTGTATATTCTCCGACGATTGCAACATTAATTTGCTAAATAAATAAAGTTTTTTTTTTTTTTTTTGAATGCTATATAAGCAAGGGTTCCGGAGCGAAGCGACGGTACCCGGCTATTATTATTATGTATCATAAAAACATATATTATAAAAATGTTATTCTGTCTGTCATTCTGTAAGCAAAATGTTAAATTTCAAATAACTAACATGTTACTCTTAAAAAAATAGAGAATCTATTCATAAAAAATAAAAATATATTAAACAACTGTCCAACTATACTGATTGGCGACGTAAATATAGATATTTTCATAATAAATAAAACAATGCAGTACAGAAATACGTAAAACTAATGAGAAATAATGGTTTCAAAAATCGTCTTTACGAAACAACAAGATACAACTATACAATTCATGGATATACAAAAACAAATTTAGATCATATTTTCATAAATAAACATGATATCAAAACACCAGGAATAATATGTAAAGAATGAATCGGATAAGAGTTGAAAATGAGAAAATAACAGATCCAAATATAATCTATAAAGAACTAATCAATGATGTTAACAAAACAAAATCATGAAAATCTACATATATATAAAAAGAAAAGTACTGACTCACTCACTCACTGACTCATCAACGCCCATCCCAACGCATTGGACATAGAAAGCTGAAATGTTGCACAGAGGCTCCCTTTATGATGTAGAGAAGGAATAAGGCCGGATTTTTCGAAATTCCCACGGGATAGGGAATAATCTGGCAAACTGACGATGAAGTGTATGGCGGCAACCCCAGGTGTATCGCGCCAACCCCCAATACACCTGAGTTAAGCGGAGAAGGCCACAACGGGCTGGGAAGTCTTATATTCTCCGATCTCAATATTAATTTGCTTCATAAATAAAGTTTTTTTTTTTTAATGCTATAGATGCAAGGATTCCGGAGCGAAGCGACGGTATCCGGCTAGTTATTAATATTATAATTAAACTAATTGAAATGAGAAATACTAATTAGGGAAAGAAGTTACTGATGATTTACTGACACTAAGACAAAAAGACTCACTTGCATGTAAATTTTTCAACATATAATAGCAATTAATGATCCTTAGGAAAACTAAAAACTAGCCAAAATATCGAATAGATAATATATTATATTTAAATTTATATCTTTCGGTTTGTTGTTAATATTTTTATTTGTTTTTTTACTTTGGAACGAAAATAATAAGTTTACAAATAAAAAGAATCTATGTATATTCACATTATTATTGCTTATTTTTTTTTAATTTAACAACTAGCAAAAGGACAGTCAAAAATTGAAGGGAGGAGCCTCAATGTAAAATCAATGGCCCGCATTGCTCCATTCATTATGCTGGTGACTAAGTGTGAGATTAGATTAAAGACAAGAGACTTTTGTTTTCGGGATTTCTTCTTGGAAATTTCTTCTTTTATTTTGTCAAAGCAAACTGCACAATTTTAGTGGCTTCCCTGTCACCCACTTGGCTTCCCTGCTGACTGAGAAAGTGATATCGGAATCCAAGGTTACGTGCCCGGTGTGCGTGTGTGGCAGGCAAGACGACCAGAAATGAATGGTTCAGCCGTTGACCTTACCTCACGTAACTTGCGGTTGACTCATGTCGATGAAAAATGATATATAGCTAGCCTCAATAGCATACCTAATTACATTTGACATATCATATGTCAAATATCATTTTTATTTCTAACAAAATATTTATTTTTCTTTCTAATGAACCATCGTTATTCCCAAACCCGTGGGAATTTCGAAAAATCCTGAAAAAGGGTTTTAGTGATTATAGTTACGTACTTAAATGCCAAATTTGAAGTCTCCAATGATTATAGTTACGGAATTAATTATGGAAATAAGAAAACTTTAAAGTGACAATAAACCCTCGTTCTTCCCGAACCCGTGGGAATTTCGCAAAATCCGGCCATACTCGTTGCCCTACCATAAAAGGAACCTCTGTGCAAAATTTCAGCTTTCTAGTTCCAACGGTTTGGGCCTAGCGTTGACCAGTCAGTCAGTGAGTCAGGTCTTGTCTTTTTATACAGTTAGATTATCTTTTTTCTATTTGATATAATAGATTTTTACTAAAGGGATGTAATATTTTTCTAGTTACATTTTATGATTTTTATATTTATATTGAGCGAGATAGAATTATTGATACTACAATTAAATCTAATTGAAATGACTCTGAGAAACACAAATTAGGGAAAAATGTTATTGATGTTTTTCTGACACCTAGAAGACTACGACAATGGGAGTCACAGATATGTAACTTTTTCAAGATATAATAGAAATTAACGAATATATATTACATTTAAATTTGTATCTCTCGGTTTGTTATTATTTTTTATTTTATTTTTTGTTCTTTTTCCTTTCGAAAATAAGTTTACAAATAAATAATATCGATGTATATTTACATCAGCACTGTTTTTTGTTTTTGTTTTTTTTATTTCTTTTTAATTGAACAACTACAAAAGGACTGTCAAAAATTGAAGGGAGGAGCCCTTCAAAACGATTGGCCCGTATTGCCCCATTCGTGATGCTGTTGGCTAAGAGAGAGGTTAGATTAAAGGCGAGACTAAAGTCAAGAGACTATTTTTCGGGCTTTCATCTTAGAAAACTCTTTTTTTATGTTGTCATAGCAGCCTGCACAATTTTAGTGGCTTCCCTGTCACCCACTCGGTTTCCCTGTTGACTGAGAAAGTGATCTCGGAATCCAAGGTCATGTGCCCGGCGTGTGTTGACGTTACATCACGTAATTTGCGGTTGACTCATGTCGATGAAAAATGAAATGTATCCATTCTCAACAGCTTATCTAATTACACTTTAAACCTTATTTTATGTATATCTTGTGTCTTGAGATTTCGGAGGAGAAGTACGCAAAAAAATCCACTCTTCTTATACAGATAGATGGATAGATGGATAGATATTTCACGAAAAAACAATTCCCAAAAGGAATTTAAAATTTTATTTTCTATAAGAAGGTTAATTGTATGTTTTACTTTTCTTTGTTTTCCATTTCAAAAATCTATAGTAAAAAAACAGATTTTCCGTATTTTATATATTAGCCTACAACATCCGACATATAAGAAAATCTTTCTTCACATGATTCCCATGAAAATTAATTAAATTATCAAATATTATTTTTAACTCGTGTAAAATCCGATTACTTTAAATTAAATTAAAGCAAAAGGGTTATAAGAACGTCACTACAGGTTGTTCAAATCAATTATTTATTTTTGTTAAAATCTTCGCGCTTATATCTCTCTGACACGGAAAAGATTTTAAATATAAAAAGATCGATAATGTCTTTTTCGCAAAGAGGCTTGTCAAGTTTTATGAAGTTTCGGTGAATCAGAAATTATTCCTCAAACTTAGAAAGCTATTAGGCCGCGCGGTTGGCGTTGTCGCGAAGACACTGGCCTCTCACCTCTGAGTCCTGGGTTCGGTTCTCATGTGGACTTCGTGATGGTGGACGATTCACTCTGGGCAGGTTTTGTCGGGGGTTCTCCCTTTTCCCCTGCGAGCCTACCACCATACTTTTTAACTCTTTCTCTCATCTGTCCTCCTTTCCGTGGGTTTAGTACAATAGATCTACTATCCTGCGGTGCTTGGCTTCCTGCCGCCCACATTCACCACATTCTAATCTAGGAAGTTATTCAAAGTTCTAAATTACGGTGTATAAATTTCACAATTTGAGTTATAGAAAATGTGTAATTACCGAATTCATTTGTTTTTCTATAAACCTCCATTTGAATTACCATTAGGTTCATGTGAGGTTGTGAAGAAACGATTTGTTTTCTATTAAATCACAATAATAATGAATCTTATGGAGTATTAAAAATGGCTATCATACAATTATTTTATTTGAAAGTGTATTTTTAATTTTGTTAGTGTATTTTTAATATTAAAAATACACGACCAAATGTCTTTTTGATAAGAAAAATTAGTTAATTTAATGTTCAACACTTACTTAAAATGTTTTACAAAAAAAATAATATTTAATTACCTTAAATTAATCCAAAAAATTTAATTGAAAAAAAAGTACAAAAAAATTATGTATAAACAAATTATAAACTTTTGCATTAATTGATTTGGTGAATATTAAATTTAAAAAAAAAATGAACTAAAAATAATTCCTACGCCCTTGTCAAGCATTTTGGGCACTCTCTCATAGGCTCAATTTGTAGGAGCCTATAATTTTAGGGCAGAAGGTTAACTTTTTTCGCAGAAAGTGTAAGAAAAGCATATTGATAATAAAAATCAAGAATCGTATAATGATGGTCTTTCGGTCAGTGCTGTGGCGCCTCAGAATTGCCATAGCACAAATACAGCAAATAAATGTAGGAAGAATTCCAGTAGGAATTGATTAAGGTAAACGTTTAAAAGTCTATATCTCCGAAACAAGTCTCCAAGGAAAAGTTAATGAACGATTAAAATTGAACAATAATAATGTTTATACACAAAACATCGTGAATAAAGAGATTTTTAAGAACTAAATAATTCATCAATCTAGATGTTGAAAAATAGTATTAAAAGTTTTCAGTTCTTTATATTCATCAATCAACTATCAAAAAATGTTCAAAAAGCAAAATCACGAAATTATAACCATCATGCTGAAAATGTGACAGAGACATGAGAATGATAGCTTATTTTGAAGGTCTCGGTAATAAATGACAAAATCTGTAAGTAGAATTTGTATTGAATGTACAAATTTCTGCTACAAATAGATCGAATGCAGCAGGGTTTATACATTTTATGCCTTTTAAAAAATGAGCTTAGAACGTCTTTTTCAATCTTGTGTTTATGAAAAATTTCACGATATTTCAAAAATGTGAAACTTGTTTTACTTCCGTGAATATTTCACGGGTTGCAACTAGTTTTAAATAGATACCGAAAAAAATAATAAAAGAATTTTTTTTATTTAATCTTAAATCTTAAAACCATTTCCTTAAAAGTTTTTTTTTATTGGTAAAGTCGTTAAACAATTTAAAGTATTCTTATTTGTAAATAATCAGATCCATCAAACATAAATTTTTAAAATTTACTATAAGTTGGAAGTGGATTAAATTTTTATGATAACAGCCTTAATCGAAATAATTTTTTAATGAAATAAAAATATATTCAAACAAAATAAATTAGTCACTTGACAATTAATTAACTTATTCTAAGAGCTAAGAAGCTACTTCGCATAAAAATAAAAAAAAACGAATCGGAAACTTATATCTTTATTTTCACAACGTTTAAAAAAATCAGTTCTTTTATCCTTATATTTCATAGAATTACGGATATATAAACATATCGATAAATCTATTTGTAAGTAGGTTAAAAAACTCTGGTGTTTCAATAAATTTGTTACTGTATTTCTGCAATTGTATTGTATTGACGGCTAACTATCTAATTACATAAACGATAATTATACAATTAAAACAAATGAATTTTCAGAATCGAAATTTATGAAAAAATTAAGAGAAATAATAAACAAAACTAGCCAAAATATCGAATATATATTATATTTAAATTTCTATATTTTGGTTTGTTGTTAATATTTTTATTTTGTTTTTTTTTTCTTTCCGAACGAAAATAAGTTTACAAATAAAAAGAATCGATGTATATTCACAACAGTACAATTGACTGGCGATAATCCGACAGTTACGGGACCGAGGGGGCTTCGGATTATCAAAAATATCGGATTACCAAAGGTTGATTTTTTAAAACTGAATATTGCCTTCTCAGGCAAGAAAATTTCAGTTATGTATATACAGTACTGTATTGTACTACAGTATGTATATTGTTACAATACATTTTGAGTACATATTTTACGGCCAGTGAGGATATAAAAAAAACAACTCATTAGGCATAGTTTTACACAAATGAATACGTAGGTATGTAATACTAATTTATTACTGTATTTATGTCTTAAAAAATGAAAGTACAGTACATAAAGTACAATTTGATACCTTAAAATAAAAATAAAAATACGTAGATATGTATTGAAGGCTTAAAAAAAATCTGTAATCGTTTTTTGTTTCTTCTTACGTAAAGAGTCTGTCATGGCTTTTTCTTGAATATCTTTTAACATTAAAATGTTCTCGTAGTCGAGTTTGAACGCTTAAGATCCACTAATATAGTAATTTTTTTTTTTTTTTTAATGTGACAAAGTAATATTTACATTTATACTTTGAATTGTACAAAGTTAAAATTGAGTCTAAATAATAACACTGCGTCACTCTGACTTGTGTTAAGGTAAGTTTCAAAATAATCCACTTGATTATTAATTTTCACTTGAATAATTAAGTTCGCTGAGGTGAGTAATATTTAATAGTTCAACTATCTCACACAAATAATTCTTCACTCTTAAATATAGCAGCACTTTTACTATAAGATTAATTATATTATTCCTTAATAATTGCACTGCACTAAGCACTTTAAATATCGCACAAATAACGAAGCTTAATTCACTTATTAAAACTTCTAACACAATAGTTAATCACTGTTCGTAGAATTGACTGCGATGCCCCTTTAAACTTAATGGCTTCTTCCTTCTTGAATTCTTCTTATTTCTAATAATATAATTAAAGTTCACAACTTACAGTTTGCTGACTGCGTTGTTATAATTCACAATTATCTTGCTTCCTTCTGTTGCACTGAATTTCCTTTCAAAGTTGTCATTAAACCTACGGCACATCGTATCCTGCCGTTCTCGGCTATCAGGTGACTTTCGCTGCATCGAGTTGCCTTCTCGGTGTGACGTCATCGGTTAGGTTTCTGACGCAATAGTTTTCGCTGACTATGATTAAGAACCGGGTTATGTTCAGAATTGCATTAGCGTGTTTTAATTCAGTCTTTTCAAGTATCGTGGCTTCACAAATAATTACGCTTCACTAGTAACTTCGCCGCGTCGCTAATTCGGTCAGTTTGGCTTCAATCTTCAAATAAAAGTTTCTCGTGAATGGAACTTTCCACTTCTCAATAATAGGGGACTTGAACTTCTCCGTTACGCTTGCTTGGTAATGGATTCGGTCTCTTCTCATTAGAAACTTGTGATACGAAAATGTTCGGTCCCCTTCTCGTTTCATTGACTCTCACATTTTCTTTCTTCCAAATGATTGACTGACTCACACTTCTGCCACTTCTAATTCGTCTTTGAATTTTCGTTTCTTCAGTTCGAAGTTCTTATTTCTAACTTCTGAACGTCTAAACTTCTGAATGGGTACGATCTGTCTTCTCAGTTCGGACTTGAGAGTTCTTCTCAGTTCTATCTGGAGAGCGTTCTTATTTTTACTTCTCACATTCAACACGCTCTGATGCTGACTACTGGAACATTCCATTGTTCAACTGCATTTCACTTTCACTGAACTGGTCTGATTTGATCTCATACACTGCTGGCATCGAGGCTGCCACGAGCTTTTATCTCATCTCTCGATTACGTTATCCCTATTTACTGAGGGTTGAATATATTTTTTTTTTACTGGGACCCTAAGTTATCGAGGAGAAAATAATCTAAATTAATTTCCCTCATCAGAGATTTATCGTAAACTGGTGAGCTATTAAAATTCCGACTTTACAAGGCTTAAAAAGGAAGGTAAAATAAACAAAGGCGAAACTGTAACAAACAAAAAATGTTTAATAAAACAATCTTCTTTTAAAACTTAAATACATTCTCACACATAGAATTCCAACAGATAATTAACTAGAATAACACATCTATTTCCTTAACGTTAATTATCGAATACTTTAAAGTCCAAAACTATTTAAGCAAGTTAAATGAAAGTGTGTTCTTCGGCTCGCTAAACTGGGACTAAACTGCTTCGGTCAAAAAGGCAAGTTCTAAACTTCTTAGTACGGACGAAGAGAGTACGAAACTCTGGGGAAAATAAAACTGTACTCACGGGGTAATATTTCGGCTTTCCGTCGATCAGGAGTCACGAAGTCTTCTTCGAAAATCCACGTCGCAAATTGGCGATTCACACAGAATCCAACATGGCGACCCACGTTCGAATTTGGAACAGCAATCTCCGTCGAAATGGTTTCACCGAAAATACATCCTTGATGTATTTATTTCGCAAGATTAATTAAGAAAAATCAATCTGGATTTATTCTCAATAACGAAGCACTTAGACACACTTTTTCACTAAGAATTGGAGCTCTGAAACACGGAACACTGAACTCCGAATTTCTGTAAAGAACACATCTTTACAGCTGGGCACTTAGCAGCAAAAATAGGAACACATCCTTCCGTATTTCTGTAATGAACAAATCATTACAGCTAGGGCACTTAGCAGCTGACTAAATCATAGTGATAAGGAACATATCGTTATCACTGGGGAGCTCGGAGAGAATTTCACTACAGCGATTGAGAACACATCTTCACCGCTGTAAAACTGAACGAGAACTGACTACAGCGAATAGGAACACATCCTTACCGCTGTAAAACTTGAACGAGAACTGACTACACGGCTGTAGCCAAAAAGGAACACATCCAACTCGTCGTGAACTTGGGCGAAGACTGCACTGCAGCGATTATGGAACACATCCTTCTGCTGCAAACCTAAGCGATAACTCACGATCTGAAGCTGGCTTTCTGCTCGGGAATGCACTAAACACGTTCTCGTTAATTACGCAACAATGGGTCGCTCGCGCACTTAGCATTGTCTAACAATCACTCACGAGATATTATGTCCGAAACCTAAATCAGCAATGGGCGCTGCCATCTTGAGAACATGGATTCAGGAATTCATTTTAATTAGGCCTACAGAGTGAAATGCAAAATATTGAAAGATAAATTACTATTTTCTTTCACACAAACATATTTACATATTCAAATCAATTCAAAATAAATTTCCAATTTTCGTTTGAAGCTTCGAATAAACTATTTAATTATTTAATTTATACTTGAAATTAAATCAGAGCTTCAGAGTTCCCTCTTCTCACATCAAAGTATCAAAGTGTTTGCAGCCGACATAACTTCATCGCAAGTGATTGTGCATTTCACCTCCGTGACCGCCTCAATCGGGTCCAACCTGCGTCGCACTACCAAGCGTGTCGGACTATCAAATGTCGGATTATCGCGAGTTAACTGTATTGCTTTTTATTTTAATTTAACAACTAGCAAAAGGCCAGTCAAAAATTGTAAGGAGGAGCCTCAATTTAAAATGATTGGCGCGCATTGTCCCATTCGTGATGCTGGTGGCTAAGTGTGAGATTAGATTAAAGGCGACATTAAAGTCAAGAGACTTTATTTTCCGGGCTTTCATCTTAGAAAATTTTTCTTTTATTTTGTCATAGCAACCTGCACAATATAGTGGCTTCCCTGCCACCCACTCGGCTTCCCTGCTGACTAAAAAAGTGATATCGGAATCCAAGGTCACGTGACCAGCGTTCGTGTGTGGCAGGGAAGACGACCAGAAATGAACGGTTTAGCTGTTGATCTTACCTCACGTAACTTGCGGTTGACTCATGTCGATGAAAAATGAAATGTAGCCATTCTCAGTAGCATACCTAATTACATTTAACACCTTATTTGTATGTATTTCTGTGTCTTATGGTTTCGGAGGAGTTGCAGGCAGAAAAACCCAATTTTTTATATATCAATATATAGATATTGATATTTATAGATATTGATATATATATATATATAGTTTGCCGGACAGTGATCTGTGATTTGAAAATTCCAATATCAAAAAAACAAATCACTGCTTTCGGAATGCCAATCAAAAAACAAATCACTGTTTCCATGGAGACATAATCTAATACATGTCTCCATTTGTTCAGCGGCGAAATTTGGAATTAATTTTGACTAAAACGCAATGTATATAAGATGTTGTCCCTTCAAATTTAAAAATAACCTAAATATTAATATTAAAAATGAAATTTAAAAAAGTTTTATACAAACCAGATAGATTTAAATTTTAGATAGTTAAGATAAAATTTTTTAAAATTTCATTTTTAATATTAATATTTAGGTTAATTTTAAATTTGAAGGGACAACGTCTTATACACATAAGAGTCAAAATTAATTCTAAATTTCGCCGCTGAAGAAGTGGAGACATGTAATAGATTATGTCTCCATGGAAACAGTGATTTGTTTTTTGATTGGCATTTCGAAGGCAGTGATTTGTTTTTTTGATATTCGAATTTTCACAGATCACTGTCCGGCAAATTTTATATGTTTAGTAATGTAAGTTAATCTTTATTCTTATATTCTATACATTCTGAATTCTAAATAATTGATTGAAATTTTTGCAATAAGAAACTTGAAGCGGTGTCGACTTAAAGTTTTGTGTATTGGATTTATATATAAATATATATATATATATATATATATATATATAGAAACCTCAAAGCAGCACTCTCTACTGCCG
>JAFIDM010024579.1:0-14196 GCA_023159025.1 Thereuonema tuberculata
ACAGCCCAGCGGTATGTTCATGAAATCCTGCAACCACATGTGTTGCCACTCATGCAACGGCTCCCAGGAGCCATTTTTCAACAAGACAATGCTCGGCCTCATACGGCAAGGGTGTCACAAGACTGTCTCCGCACTGTTACTACCCTTCCTTGGCCTGCCCGATCCCCAGATTTGTCTCCAATCGAGCATATCTGGGATCATTTGGGACGACGAGTTGGGCATCCCACGAGTTTGAACGAACTAGAGGCAAGGTTACAGCAAATATGGAACGAAATGTCTCAAGACATCATACAGAACTTGTATGACTCAATGCCCGATCGTATCGCATCGTGCATTCGCGCTAGAGGGGGTCCAACGGAGTATTAACTCCTCCGTTCTTTTGCCTTTTTCTCTGAAATAAATTATCCTTTTTCTTTGATTTTCTTATCATTTACTTATATCAAAGTAGTCATTACGTATGTAAATTTTCGTTTCATTTTGACGACTCCTTCTTGGTGCACTAATTTTTTTGTCCATGAGTGTATATATATTGAAGAAAATATATATTACCTTATTTTTTGAATTAGTGCTTCATGGTTATTCAACCACTAAGAATTAGAGTAACTGTTGCTTCAATTAATTGCTATTATTTATTCAAGGCAGATAAGAATTATATTTGTCGAGTTGACAAAGTTATTAATATTAACTGTGTGAATTATCGGGACGATAATTCAATATTATATCATGATATGTGAAGAGCGAATTATCGCAGGAAGATTTCTATTTGTAAAGAACTTTGCCACTACTTATCTGAAGAACTTTATTGACTCATTGATTCATTATTACTCTTGTTTCAATACAAGGACTTTTACTAAATTTAAAATGTTTGGAATCATACTTCTACTATTTAATATTTCAAAAAAAATTGAAATATATTCAAGTGTCTGGGTGTGTGTTTATTATAAAAAAAAATTACCTGTGCTAAATAATTATAACTCCTCCACAGAAGGTTATGGGTTTTAGTGGATGCTTCGACTGCGCCAGCCAATCAGAAAATTAGTGCTTCAGCCAATCAGAAAAATATTACGCAAGCCTTTTGAGAAAGCTATTAAGCGTGCCACACACACTATATTTCCAGACACTAGTTGATTCTATGATACTATTAAATATTTGTATTATATTATTTAGAATACAGGACAAAATGGCCGAAGCACTAGACAAATACATTGAAACGAAATTCAATGGAAGGAACTATGCATCATGGCGCATAAATATGAAGAATATATTAATGTAAGAAGGTTTATGGCGTGCTGCCAACATGTCAATGGAAGACATAGAAAACCTGGATGATAAACTGGAAAGAAGGAAATTTAAAGACAAATCTGAAAAGGTATATGGAGCCATTGTCTCATTGCTTGAGGATAGATATAAAATTTTAATTAAAGAAGAAATAGATCCAAGTAAATTAATACATGAACTAGATAATAAATATAATAAGTTAGATTTATTGAAAATCACCCGTTTAAAACGGAAACTATACAACATGACAGATTTCGAAGACAGTAGTAAACTTGAGAAATCACTAATGAATATAAAATTATTGTTAAAGGAACTGAATCAGATAGGAGGTACTGTGGACGATCAAGAACTTTGCTGGATGATCCTATCAGGATTACCTTCCCACTATGATTCTACGGCACAAGGATTGATGCTGACTCAAATTACTCCTGAATACAAATTTGAACTACTTATTGATAGAATATTAGATGAAGTTGACTGGAAAAAGAAGAATACTAATTATGTACAAAGTTCCGAGGTTATCAGTACTTATAAATCGAAGATGCACAAAACTACATTATCCAATCAGGAATGAAGAAGGTGTTATATATGTAACAAAATAGGACGCATTGCTAAAAACTGTCGTTATAGAAAATATAAGGATACACCTAGAGAGGATAGCAAGAAGAAAGTATATAAGAAAGGAAGCTTTGTAAATACTGAAAATAATTCGTTTTCCGGGGTGACGATAACCACTTCACATAGCTGCATGTTAGCCAACCTGAATACAGAATCCTGGTTATTAGACAGTGGGACAACTAATCATATATGTTGTAATGAAGAGAATGTTTCAGAGTATGCTGCACTTGAATCTCCTGTAGAAATACACGGAGCATCTATTAAACCCATTCATGCCATTGGAAAAGGGATAGTTAAATTAAAGTGTATAATTAATAAATATAGGACAGTCATGTTAACATTAAACAATGTCTACCATGTTCCAGATCTAGGCGTTAATCTGATATCATCATCACAATTAGCACAGAAGAACTTTGTTCAACATATAGTAGGAAATTCATGTATCGTATCAGATCAAAATAGGAACTGGGTTGTGAAAGGTGAATTACACGGGAACTTGTACCATGCTAACGTTCATGTATATGAAAATCAATGCAGTACCTTTGCCAAAACTCCACATAATAGAGCAGATTTATGGCACGAAACACTTGGCCATCTCTCCTATAAGAAATTAAAATTAGCCATAGACAATAAATTGCTTCAAAGATTAGATGATACATCAGTAGATATTAAAACTGTATGTGATTCATGTAAGATGAGTAAACTCACTGACAAGCCTCATCATAAACTTAATCATATAAGAAGTACAGATGTAATGGAATTAATACACATAGACGTTTGTTGGCCAATCAAAAATGGAAATTATTATAGAGTCAATTATTTTTTGACATTCGTTGACGACTTTTCTCGCAGAGCATTTATATACTTGTTGAAATCCAAAGAAGATGTAACTAATACAACTAAGGCCTTTGTACAGTTTGCAGAAATTCAAATGGACAAAAAGATAAAGAAAATAATGTCAGACCAAGGAAAAGAATATGTGAATGCCGAATTAAGTCAATTCTTTAAGGATAAAGGCATAAAACATCAACAATCATCTGCCTATACACCACAAAATAATGGAATAGCTGAGAGGTTCAATCGAACTCTTTTGGATACAGCCAGAACATTATTAATAGCTTCAAAGCTACCATTGGAGTTTTGGATTTTCGCAATAGAATGTGCATGCTATTTGTATAACAGAAATCCTCACGAAAGCGTAAACAAGCAAATCCTCATAAAGCTTTGGAATAACAATAAATATGATTTTAACGTAAACCATTTTAGAAAATTTGGAAGCATAGTATATGTCAAAATACCCAAAGCGAGAAGAACCAACAAATTTCAACACAGAGCTTGTCAAGGTATACTTATTGGATACGCACCTAAGGTTAGAGGATACAAAATATGGTTCCCGGATATAAGAAGAATCGAAGAAATCGGAAATGTCTACGTCAATGAAAACATACTAGGAATAACATTAATTAATGCTAAGAAAACTAAATTAGATGAGTACAATAATACATTTCAACTAGATAATTCAGTAAGGAAACAAGAAACATCATCCAATGAATCCAAAGATGAGCAGGAAGAAACTTATCATTCCGGAGAAGAATCTGAAAGGAAACACCATATCAGAATCGGAGGAAAGAATGATATTACAATCAGGCACTGTAACAAGACCTAAAAGTGTGAAAACTTTGTTGTTCATATTAAGGAACCGAAGTCTTATAAAGAAGCAATAAGTAGTGAAGATTCAGAAAACTGGAAAAATGCCATTCAAGAGGAAATTAATAGTATAAACACACATAAAACGTGGAAGAAGGTGAAAATCCCTAAATATGTCACTCCACTATCCACAAAATGGATATTTAAAATTAAGTATCACAAAGACAGCAAGATTGACAGATATAAAGCCAGACTTGTAGTAAATGGATTTACCCAACGGAAATTCCTCGACTACGATAAAACCTATGCCCCAACACCCAGCATGATAAGCATTCGTTTACTTTTGGCAATAGCAACCGACAAAGCTTGTTATATACAACAATGTGATAAAACAGCTGCACACTTATATGGAAATCTGAATGAAGAGATATAGCTTTTAATGCCGGAAGGTGTTCATTATGACAAAACAAAACATGATGGTGTTTTACTAACTAAAGCACTGTATGGTTTAAAACAGGCAGGTCGCCAATGGTTCCTAGAACTTAAAAGTAATCTGAAAAGAATACGCTTCAATAATATTGATTCAGATCCCTGTGTTTATATGAATCTTGACAACAAATCAAAGGTAGTAATTATAGTTTATGTTGATGACTTTCTAATCATGAGCGAAGTCCAGAAGGAAGTTGACGAAACAATAAACAAATTAGAAAGATTATTTCAAATTAAGAAATTAGGTCAGATCAAAGAATTTTTAGGAATGTTTATTAACTATGATCGTGAACAGAAAATAATGGAGATCGATCAAAGCAGATTTATAGAAGATTTATTAATTATGTCAAATATGGAAGATTGTAAAGGTATAACAACACATATGGATGCAAATACAAATAAAACTCTAGAAGAAAAATAATTACTCAATGCTCGAGATCATACCAACTATCGAAGTATAGTGGGTAGCTTAAATTATTTAAGTAGCACAACAAGACCAGACACCAATTATGCTGTCAACAAGTTGTCTCGAAAAACAGCGAATCCTACAGATAAGGATAAAATTCAAATGAAAAGAGTGCTCAGATATTTGAAGGAAACTCAAAACCTCAAATTAAAATATTCACAGTCAGGTAAACAAATAAATACTTTTTGTGATGCCACCTGGGCCGACGATATAGGAGATCGTAAATTCACTTCAGGCTGTGTAATCATTTGTAGCAATGGACCCATACACTGGTTAAAGAAAAAACAATAAATTGTAGCTAGCTCCACCCAAGAAGCAGAATACGTAGCTTTAGCTCTGTGCGTGAATGAATTTAAGGCAGTAAGGAATATTTTATTGGAATTAAATGAATTAGAATATATAAAGGAGCCCAGCTTAATTAATTGTGATAATCAAGCAGCAATAAAGCTAGCAACAGAGAGCCTTAACAGCAATAGAACTCGGCATATTGATTTAAAATATCATATTATATGTGACTCAGTTGAAAAGAATGAAATTGAATTAAAATATATTCAATCAAGTAAAAATATAGCCGATGGTCTTACTAAACCTTTAGGAGGACAAAATTTAAGGAACTTTATTTTATTATTAAGATTACAGAGTAGTGATAATATACAATAGATCATTTTCAAGCAAGGATAGGTTTTGTAGAACTTAACTAATATTATTACTCGAAGTTAATTATATATATAGATGCTTGAATATAACCTCATATTATTTGAAAGTGAATGAATAAATAATTTTGAATAATTATAACAATAATATAAAAGTAAAGGCGCTGCCTCGTTCTCGGCAGTGTATAAGATTAAAATTAAAGTAAGTCAGAATCGATCACTTCCCTTTGAAACCACCACCCGATGATAGAGTGGAAACGCCTGAACAATGTCAGCAGTCCACGTCATGTGCCAGCCCGAGAAAGCATACAGCATCATGGGAGGAGAGGCACCGAGTGGAAAGGCTGCTATGATGAGAGCGAAATTTGAAATAGATGATATAGCATTCCAAATACAGGAAAGTTTGACTGGATAGCCTTCACCAAGCGTTAAGTGTAACTTCAGAGAAACTGTAAGTAGAATTTACATTTTTATTAGAGCGAAGGGCGATTCAAGAAATCAAAGTAGAGATTGAATTATTAACTTTGATGGAACACTTCATTAGCGCAATAGGGAACAGTGTAATCAATAGAGAAGCGAATGTGAAATTAATTATTTCAAGAAGCATTATTGTGATATTTGAAGTTAATTATTATGAAAGTAATCAGATAAACTATTTGGTGCATCGATATTTAAGTAGATATTCAGTGCGAATATTTTTTACAAAGTGTGCATATTAAAGAAAGTGCTTCTGATATATATATTGAAGAAAATATATATTACCTTATTATTTGAATTAGTGCTTCATGGTTATTCAACCACTAAGAATTAGAGTAACTGTTAGTGCTTCAATTAATTGCTATTATTTATTGAAGGCACATAAGAATTATATTTATCGAGTTGACAGAGTTATTATTATTAACTGTATGAATTATAGTCCCGATAATTCAATATTATATTGTGATACGTGAAGAGCGAATTATCGCAGGAAGATTTCTATTCGTAAAGAACCATTCCATTATTTACCTGAAGAACTTTATAGACTCATTGATTCATTATTACTCTTGTTTCAATACAAGGACTTTTCCTAAATTTAAAATATTTGGAATCATACTTCTACTATTTAATATTTCAATAAATAATTGAAATATATTCAAGTGTCTGGGTGTGTTTATTAAAAAAAAATTACCTCTGCTAAATAATTATCACCCCTCCACAATTAATATAAAAATCATGTATTCAATGCATTGAATAGATGAAAGAATGTTTTAAATTGATTAAAATAGGAAATATTCATTTAAATATTTATATTTCATTGTTTTGTATTTCTTTGTTTTCAGTATCGATAGTTCTCGTTAAATCTCGACCATCCCTCGATAAGTTTTCAAGATTTCAATCTCTCGTTCATTCAAATTTTCAGGCCGAAATTCTTTAATGATTTTGATTGCTAATGTAATATTTTCTGAAAGCATCCACGAAAACATAAAGAAAACATGACCTCCATACGTGCATATCGTTTTTGTAATCTGTAATTTCGAAAAAATAGATACAAATCGATTGGACTTCAAGTTCTACAATTCGTCACCAGGAGGGCTAGTGTCGATGTTGAGCCATCTGATGGCGCACCATCTCTTCGAAAATAGGACAGGCTCCAACTCCGGGAATGTCCTCGCCATGACTGGAGGCGAGGTCATGGCGACTATTATGGCGAGCATATAAAATGTAAATGGTAAATATAAAACGGCTATAAGGGTGAGGGCCGCGTTGGTTTCTCTGTCCTCTTCAAAGATACAATTAATAAAACTTTTGATATTTATCGACAACGTCTCCCTGACGACTCGTTTTTCCGGCGGAGTCAGGAGCTACCTTTCATGCCGTCAATGTGTGTAAGAAAACTATGGTGCAAGAAACATTTAAAAAACACAATTATCTCTGATTCTCAAGCTGCCCTGAGAGCAATCTCTAATTTCTCTTATTCGAACAAAATGATCAGAGACAATTATGTAAATATCAGGGAACTTTTAAATAACTGCGTTGCGATACAGTTATTTTGGGTCAGGGCTCACAATGGCATAAGCGGTAATGAAGAGATTGACAGAGAGGCCAAACGAGCTTCCTCGTTGGATGATATCTCCTTTCCCTGCCCTTTGCCGCGGTCTTTCTCGCACCATTTTAGATGTATTGATCAAATATCCAATTGGCACGGACAATGGACCAATTCCTGTGACAGTAGGAAATTTTTTAGATTTATTAATAGGGTTAATGATGGAATACTCTTTTCGGACTTTATCATTAGCCAGTTTTGAACTGGGCATGGGGCTTTTCATTCTTATGTTTTTACATTTAACCTTGGAGACACTTCTCAGTGCGGACTTTGTTTACTCTCAGAGGACGAGGATCCGGACCACGCCTTATGGCGCTGTCCGGATCCTGGTCGTTCGAGAGCTAGGAGCCATTTTAAATTGTTGTTTTGTAAGAGGGGTATCCCATTCCTTCTCCCATTGTGAGAGGATAAAGGATTGCTATCAGTTATTTTTAAATACAGACAGATACAGTACATACATTAAAAAAGAATTATATTATTTTCAATTATTTATTTATTTTTAATTTTTTTTATTATGGAAAGGCCCTCCCGTATTAATGTAACCTGCCGGCCTAAGCTCCGCATTGTTTGTCTATTATTGTCTGCACTTAATTTGTTAGACTCTTTTATTGTTTACCTTATTGTAGATTTAATTTTTTTTTAATTCCGTAATTTGTTGTACAGTAAAAAAAAAAGAAAAACAGGAGAGGCTCCGCGGATAATCGGGAGTTTACTTTATTAAATTGTAAGAAGGTATTAATATCTAACCACTGAATGTGTAATATATTAACGACAATAATTGGAATTATTAGAAACTTCTACTTCTACAACTGGATTCTTCGAACATGGTTTTCGAGATTAGAAGAGAGAGAGGAAATAAAAAATCTCAACTAAAAACACTGAAATTAAAACAAACGATTCCCTCAGCTGTATCCACATTTCCTCTAAGGGAATATTAATAATAAAAAAATAAAGGACAAAAAAAAAATAGATTCCACGAAAAAGTTTAATAAATAGAAAATGCACTCCGCTATTTTGAGGTTAAGAAATTAGCAAGATGTTCTTGGTTCAGAAGAATAGTTCGCAAAAGAGAGGTTCGTTAAATAGAGGTCCAACTGTATTCTGTATTTGAAAAAAAAATTGCTATTACTATTATTAATACTATGATTATATAATTAAAAATTGCAATTGTTATTTTGGAGAACTCATTCCAAGTTGTACAAGACAGCTACTACTAACACTGATGAAAACTATGATCACAACCACATTTTTAAATCACAGATAAACGAACGTCACAATATCGCGAATAACTGAAATCACTACATGGTAACCAGTACCAATTTTTCTTAAGATTCTCAAGCAGAATACAGTAAAAAATTATTTTGTTTAAATTACACCTCATTTGCTTTCACTACAACTATAGGGAGAGGCATTGATGGTGATACGTCATCGTAGATGTGACATTTCTGGTTTTGTTTTACATTATATAAATTCCGTTTGAAATATTTTTGATAGAAACTGTGTTTGGGATGTGAGCCGGTATTTTTGCAATTTTCTCTTTTAAAAAAATAAATAAATATTATGATTTTATTTATTAAATCTGACGATTCAAAATAATTTTAAAAAACGGTAACAGACAATATTGAAAAAAACTTATTAACGTGTGGGTTTTTAAAAAGTTTATAAAAATTACTGAAATCACACAATGCATAGTTAAAAAGATTTTATATTAAAAAATCGTGATTAAAAAGGTTAAAAGATCTTGCTAATGATGGGGAAAAATGCTTCCCTGAAACTGTACAGGAATTGTTTTTAAATATTTTTTTATTTTTTAACCTTTTTAACCACGATTTTTTAATATAAAATCTTTTTAACTACGCATTGTATGATTTCATTAATTTTCGACCACTATATTGCTCTGCAATCCAATCTAATCTGCAATCCATCTGACGTCATTGATCTAGCAAATAGAAATCGTTTTCGCGGTGGAGCCAACTTCTATCTTAAATAATCTTGCTGTTATCCACGACGAGCGAGTAAATATTACTCTAAATTCATTGAAATTCATTGGAGGTTAATTAGTTCAGATGTTATAGAGATCATACAGAATCTGTAGATAAGTTCATTTAGAACAGTGGTTCTCAACTAGAAGAATTTGAAAGCATTAAAACACTTAAAGACTTTTATTTAATTTTCTCAATATTTTTATTAAGTTTTCTTGCAGCTTATTGATCTCTTTAAAAAGTAATTAAATAAGTGGAACACCGAAGTAGATTGAAAATGACTGCGACAGATCACAAAAGGTAAACTAAATCATACATTTGATATTTTAGTTTATTTTGTTTTATTTTCGATCTTTCTGCAAATGTCTCCTGCTCCCAAAAAGCCTCCATACAGTCAATATTTTATCTATTCGGTTTACAAATATGTTGCAAACTACATCATTTACATAATACTAGAGAAATACCTGTGATTTGCCCGTGTTAAAAAACAAAGATTTGTCCTGATATGGAGAAGGAAGAAATTGATCCTGTGAGATCACTTCAAATCTATATCAATTGGTAAAAAATCACATGATCTTCCAAATTACTGTTATATTTGTATTTATAACCCGAATATTCCTGGATCAAATTTTTCGAAATCGAACACCTCGTTTTGCTTTTCCCACATCCTGGAAAAAGACTTGACAAGCCCTCACAAAACGTTTAATCGAATTCTAGAAAAAAAAATCATTTTAAATATCAATCTTTTATAGGCGATTATCCCTTAGGGGTTGAATTTACAAATATCCATTCGTAGTGAGCATTTAGATCTACGGGAAAAACATCCCTAAGGTTCAAGTTATTAGGTTCAATTGTTTTGTCTGTACATTGATATCATTCAGTAGAAGACATTTAGTTACACCTCCTCTCCATTCACCTTCCGGGTATTTTTTTTTCAAAAAACAAATGTAATTTTTTTTTAAAAATTTTTTTAAGTGGAGTATTCCGAAATTTACGTTTCTATCTACGTTGATTCAGAGATAAATTCAAAGATGAGTTCCTTCAAATTTTCAAATTTCCTTCAAATTTCCTTTTTTACACCCAAGCGGTCTCGGAAGAAGTCTATTTTTTTAACATCCTTTTCCACCCCTTTTGGGTTGTATTTCCAAAAATCCGTTCTTACTAAGCGCCTACATCATAAGTGGAACACATCCCTAAAATTTTTAGTTCCTGTATTCAGAGGTTTTGGATGCGCGGATTTAATCTTTTACAGGATGTTTATAATTAAGGTGACTCTACTTTCAGCTCTAACGAACGGATTCTAATCAACATATCTCAAGAAAAATTGATATATATGTTTAACTGGAAAACTTATTGAACACCTTCTGTAACTGTCTTTGAATAACTGTCTTATTATTGTATTTCAATGTACGTTAAAACTGCCATTTTTCCACTGGTCACGAAACATAGATCTATTACAATTATTTTTTTTTTTCATCGGAATTCCATTCCCATGGTCTAATTGGCATATAGACAATATTCCTTTAGATATGTTACAAAAAAAAAAAAACCACCGCTTTGTTCTGTCCATGCAGGAATGTAACCAAGAGACCCTTTTTAAAGGTTTCGAATGGAAAAATTAAATTTTTTGAAAACTTTAAATACTAATACTTAGCTTGAATCTTCCATGAAAGGATCATTTAAGTGTTATTAGAAAAAAGATTACCATTAATGCTCACAGGCTCTTATTCATTGCTCCAAAAAGTGAAGGGATGGCTTCAAAGAAAGGACGTTAATCTTCAATTCGCCCACTAAGCCAAAAATTCTCTATGCAGCCGAAGTTTGGGGTGACTCCGCTAATAAATCTATTATTAACAGAAATTTAGATACTATTGTGAGGCCATTTCTAATAGTTATATCCCGAACATATAGGACGGTTTCGACTGAAACCTCATACGTCCTATGTGGAACTGTTCCCATGTGGATGCAAGCGCAACAGTTATATTTCCATTATAACCGAATTAACAGCGAAAACTATGAACAAAAAGTATCTTCTTCTTTTTGAGTTCATCCAGCTTTTGTTAACCCATTATCTATCAAAAAATGAGGGGAGAATGAACTTTCATTTAATACATAAATTTTCACTGATGGTTCTAAGGGTGAGGGCCGCGTTGGTTTCTCTGTCGTCTTCAAAGATACAAATAATAAAACTTATGATATTCATCCTGACGACTTGTTTTTTAGGCGGAGTCAGGAGCTATCTTTCATGCAGTCAATGTGTGTAAGAAACCTATGGTGCAAGAAACATTTAAAAAACTCAATTATCTCCGATTCTCAAGCTGCCCTTAGAGCAATCTCTAATTGCTCTTATTCGAACAAAATGATCAGAGACACTTATGTAAATATCAGAGGAACTTTTAAATAACTGTGTTGCGATACAGTTATTTTGGGTCAGGGTTCACATTGGCATAAGCGGTAATGAAGAGACTGACAGAGACGCCAAACGAGCTTTCTCGTTGGATGATTTCTCCTTCCTGTGCTCTTTGCCGCGGTCTTTCTCGTACGGTATTAGATATTTTGATCAAATATCCAATTGGCAGGGACAGTGGACCAATTCTTGTAAGAGTAGTCATTTTTTTAGATTTATCAACAGAGTTAATGATGGAATACTCTTTTCGGACTTCATCGTTAACCAGTTTTTAACTGGGTATGGGGCTTTTAATTCTTATCTTTTTAGATTTAAGCTTGGAGACACTTCTCAGTGCGGACTTTGTTATCTCTCAGAGGACGAGGATCCTGTAACGACTATACTATACATGTGTTACTAGAAGTTGTGAACTCAGTAGAAATACTCTTAGTTATATAATAAAAATTATGCTGGGCCCTTTTTTTAATTTTCGAAAAAAAAATAATAAGTTAACTTAAACAGATCAATATTAACTTGATATATTGACTGTAAACCACAATACTTATTTGCCAACCTAGTGAATAAAAATCCAATAATCTTATCTAGTAAATTAAAATAATAAACTTTGACTAATCCTCTGGATAGTTCGTAAAACCTTGCGTGAATATAAACTGCAAAATTTTACTAATAAGGTTAATTAATTGAGCTGCTCCTAATTCCTTAAATTGGCCTTCACCTAGGGTGAATATAGACAGAATTATAGTTCTAATAAAGTTTTTCAGGTGGCTTCCCCTAATTCGATGAATAGACTTACACCTTGTGTGAACATAAACGAAAATTATCGTCTCAACAAAGTTTATCTTTTCGCTTCACCTAATTCCTTGAATAGAATTTCACCTTGTGTGAACATAAACGGAAATTATTGTTCCAACAAAGTTCATCTATTGGCTTAACCTAATTCTTTGAATGGACTTTCACCTTGTGTGAATATAAACTAGAAATATTATTCTACTAAAGTTTATTATTTAGCTTCATCTAATTCCTTCAATGGTCCTTCACCTTGTGTGAATATAAATTAAATTATTGTTTTTATAAATTTTATCACTTGGCTTCACGTAATTCCCTAAAGGAGCTTTCACCTTGTGTGAATATAAAGGTAATTATAGTTCTAATAAAGTTTATCATGTGGCTTCACCTTATTCTTTGAATGGACTTTCACCTAGTGTGAGCACAAACGAAAATTATTGTTCCAACAAAGTTCATCCATTGGTTTCACATAATTCTTTGAATAGACTTTCACCTTGTGTGAATGTAAACGAAACTCAATGTTTTCAAAAAAAACTGTCATTGGGCATCGCTTAATTCCTTGAATGGTATCCGAGCTTTTATGATACATTACCGGCTTTTCAAATACCAGATAACCTCTTAATAATTTCACTGTCAGAAAAATAATTTTTCAACAAGTACACTAGCCATTCATCTCATACTTATATACGTTAAAATCATTCCTCATAACGATATATCTATACTCCGCCTTACAGTTTACATCCCTTGAACTAATAATTTCGGTTCCTTCCATAGAGATAGTAAAAATGTACTTACAAATGGATGATACTTAATGGCATATTTTTTAGGTGCAAATGTACTCTCTAGTAGCCTTGAATGACCGGAATAACTTTCAGAGGTCGTCAGGGTTCCGATAAGGCTTCCGGAGCCTTGCTTAGAGGCATGCCTGTCACACACCATCCTCGAGAACATCTGACCTGATCACCACCATCTCACCCCTTACGTCAGAGTTGATACGATTTCTAGTCATGCTTCTCGTTTCTCCGAGATTAAAATCTTGCTGTCGTCTGCTGTTGTTAAGAATTTTTTTTTTTTTTTTTTTTTTTACAGAATACAACAGCCTTAACATAACTAAAAAAAAAAAAACAAAGCGAAAAAATAATTTTGCGAACCACATTAAAGAAAATACATTAAAGTAATTTGAAAACTCGGAAACACTCTAGATGAGGGTTTCAATCCGAACCACGTCTTATGGCGCTGTCCAGATCCTGGTCGTTCGAGAGCTAGGAACCATTTTAAATTGTTGTTTTGTAAGAGGGGTATCCCATTCCCCTGTCCTTGTGAGAGGATAAAGGATTGCTATCAGTTATTTTTAAATTTTGCTCATTGTTTGAATTGCCCCGTTTATTTATCTGGCTCCTTCCTGCACTGGGTTATTTCTAATTTTTAATTTGTGTATTTAGTCCAGTCAAATGGTGCACAAAAAGGGCTCGAAGTGGAAAATTCTGGTGTAATTGTTTTTAGTGGTTCATTTTACGTTTTTTGGGGTGCTGAACACGAATCTAAAGTTGTCCTACAAAAATTTTCCCCGCAAATTTGAGAAATCATCAAAACACCACTAAAATTTATATGTTTTTGGGGTTTTCAGCTTATAAATTGCAAAGCAAGTTATTTACGCAAAAAGTGGTCCTGTAGTAAAATAAAGAGGCACATTTTGGGTCCTTTGTAACCTCGAACTCCCCATTTCTAAATCACAGGCCTAAACGCCTAAACACCTCTTGCCTGTGTTTAGGCCTAAACGCCTGTTG
>JAFIDM010024580.1:0-14195 GCA_023159025.1 Thereuonema tuberculata
AAAAGGCGAACGAGGGGAAGAATTCAGGATGGAACAATTGACTCCTTCAACAAAGAGTAAGCAAAATACAAAATAATAATAAAATGCAGAATTCATACCCTGGGGAAGCTTATGCCCAGCTCAAAAGGTTTTCGATCACAAATAAAAATAATAAACAAAAAAATCATCAAATGTGGAAACGAACAAGGAACAAATATCAGGATATCTTTCCATTGATTAATGGAAAGCATTTTTCAGTTGATTTCAAGCTGAGACCCTGCGAGCTTATTGGGCTGTCCTCAGCCAGGGCTACTCAGTAAGCAAAACCTCAAAAGGCTTACGGGGAGAAGAATACAATTATTCAGGATGAAACAAGTGAACCCCGAAAACTAAAAATAAGAAAAATAAAAGGCTTCCCATTTATCCTGAAACATGATTTGGTCTCTTTATTTCTCTCCCCATTTGATGGGGTTATTTTTTTGTTGTTGTTTATTATTTTACTGTAAAAATGTACTAACGCACGTTAAACTTTTGTCTAATTTATTATTTTTAGTTGATTGTTTGTGGTCAAAAATCTTTTGAGGTAGGCATAGGCTGCTCAAGGTTTTGAATTCCACATTTTGTTATTTTTTTTTATTTTGCTTATTAGTTTTGAGGGGTCACTTGTTCCATCCTAGTTTTAAATTACACCTAGTTTTTTTTTTTTTAATTACTAGGCGATCTTTCGAATAGGTAACTATAGTCCTCCAAACTAAAGTTGGCCGCCCTGTTTTTGTGAGATCTGCACATGGAGTATCGATTAGTCTAATCAGGCATTTCCGTCTTATCTTCTGACAGGAATCACCATCGTGCTAATCGCTGGTTAGTTAACAAATGGAATTTTATTTATGAATTTATTTTGAAGCCATTCCGCGATTAGTGATGAGAAAACAGTTCGATCAAACCTATTAATTAAATAAATAAAAAGAAATCGTTGCTGGCGATAAGCCCTTAGTTCTATTCAAACCATTGAATAAGAAAAAAAAATAAAGAAAAAAAAACGCCTGAAATCTAACAGACATACTTTATAAATGAAAATTTAAAAATAAACAAGTATTTTTTTGCTTTAGAACTTCCTCGATTAAACTTTATGAAAAGTTAAAGAATTTCTCAGTGAGAACACATCGAGCCGTTCATTTTTTCAGGAAAACATAATTGATCAGTTACCAGAAGAGCAGTGCAGTTCAAGTTTCCGGCGGCCAGCATTAGTTTGGAGGACTATAGGTAGGTGTATCCCACTGAGGTCCAGTATAGCTGAGGTGCAGGTAAGACTCCCAACATTTTATTAACCCCAGGACTGAGATGAAGTCGGTTGGTCAGACCAACACTCGCCCGCCTGTACCCAAGGAAAGAAATTCGTTACAATACATTTGGCAAATTAAAGTACATATGAAAATATTACAAATATTTTGCGTAAACAGTGTTAGTAGAGCAGGGTTTTTTTTTTTTCCTTCCAAAGGATCAATATGGAGATACAACATTAGTAAATCATTAGTTTTTAATTTTCATTTAATCAGAATATTCTGAATTTAGGAATTTTTTTTTTTTGCTCGCGAATGGGCCCCAACGGACCACGCGCTAGCCCCCCTGACAACGTCAGGACAAGGCTAGGAAATCAGAGACGAGAGGAGAGAATTCATCTCTCGTCGAGAGGAACCTTGAGAGAGTAAGTCCAAGGGGGGAAACGGACGAAACACAGAAGAAGAAAGAAACAGCCATGCCACTACTGGGATTCGAAACCGGGTACTGGCGCACTGGCCACAACGGCAGACCGCCGTCTACGCCAGCACGGCACATTTAGGAATTTTATTAATGTAAAAGACATTGATAAAACATCTATAAACTAATTAAGAATTTCTTTGGTCTTTTTGGTTGTATTTCCGGATCTATAAACTCTTTAATTATATTTTCGTAGATGCAACGTCTGACATACCGTAACATAAAGAACACTTGTTGTATAATTTGCTTTAATACTTTCTTGCTACATTTCAAACGTGAGACTAAGAAATTGTAAAATTAAATTTATCTATTAATCATCAATTTTTATTTATAACTAGGCCATCCCCCTGTCTCTCCCTGGTAAGTATGAGATAATTTTGGATAACTACTACGATTAAATTAACTAATAAATGATCGAATGTTGGAACTCGGTCAAAATTTAAAGTAATTAATCATAATAGAAATCTAGATGAATATGATCGCAGAGCGAGTAAATGATTAACCTTGATATTCACAAAAGAAACATTCTGACATCAAAATACTAGACATAATTTATTTAACAAGATACTTGTCTAAAACTAGTAATCATAACACATCTCTAACTAGAGAAATCATTAAGTAATAGTTGCTACGAGAATTCATTAACTTTAAATTCAAATAAGCATAAGTCAATTACACATATCAAATACTATTCATTCAATTAACGCTATATTCAATTAAATAATTGAAATCAACAAGTATCTATAATGTATGTTCTAATATCAGATACAACATATGTTCGATTGAACTTATCAGAATAAAAACCTCGAATTCATTCTATACTTAGTCTTTCATCTGAGTATGAATTCTTTAAACTAAATATTCATAATATCATTGAGCTTAATTATTATTCAATTAAACACTGAGGACATTATCTTTAAATTAAGATTACAATGTGAATCTTAAAACTCAGAAATAAATTAATTGACATACATTAGTGACACATCAAATTACTCATTTCATTATATTGAACGCTGTGACATTAATAACAATAAGTTAACTTTATATCTTATCTAAAGCTCTCTTAAAATGAATCCATTAAATAATCACTAATTCCTTGTGATTAGATTAGCTTTTACATTACAACATATGACATATTACTATTAACACAATAATTCGAACATATCTTATTCGACTTTATAGATTGTCTCTTAATTATACTCAAAATGCCAGTTCTTCACTCGTTGATAATCCGTCGTGAAAGATAACTCAAATCTTCCTACCTTATCAGTGAAGTTCTATGATGATAACATGAATTTCATCCCTTGGCAACGTAAGGCATAACGGCGTTCGAACCATCTCCATGTCTGTCGATTCAACTTTCAGTATTCGACCAAGAGAAAAAGGTGTTCAGGACGCTTGACGATATTACCAGTAAAGCTCTCTCCAATATACAATTATCGGCCCAAATTGTATAACTCTAATTTGATGCTGGCATCAGATTGGACTTGTTGATTAGCCGGCTTACCGAGATTCCCAGATAGGCCTACACATGTCTGCCGAAGCCTACTTCAATTTGTATCCCAAGCCGTTGATGAAAATGGATGAATCGTACATCTATTCTCCCGCTATCGGACAAGTGCAAATCACATTGCCAAATTCATGGCAAACATCAGAGGTTTCTAACATTATCTTCGAGTGCCACTGACTTCAGCCCAACATCATATTCGTTTACCTAAACAGAACAACCATGTTCCATCTCCCAGCGCCAACTAGTGAGAGATAGCATTAAAACTGCATAACAACGCTTTTACACATATCAGAAACAAAACATTCATATCATATCATTAACAAACGTGAAATAAAACAAAATGAAAGTACCATATTTTAATTACTTCCACAATAATCCAAGAAGAATCGATTCCAAGCGGTTAAGGCAAAAAGTGATATTTTATTCCTTTTTGAATGAACTCATTATTTGATAGCGAGCGCCATTGTTGACGGAGAGAAGCTAAAAAAAAATGAACATTGAAATTTAAATTTTAATCTAGTAGGCTAAAATTAATGTTATTTTCTTTTTTCTCTGGCTCTTCTCTCATTGCGCCGCACACACACACATACACAAAGGGAGTGATAAGAAACAATAATTTGAATGTAGGCCCCGTGGCCTAATGAGAACGCGTCTGACTTCGGATCAAAAGATTGCAGGTTCGATTCCAGTTTCATTGTAATAATTTTTCTCACATGAAATTAACAATTGCACCGGGCAGACAGACAGAGAAATAAAAGATTTTAGTACTATACCGGTAGATTGAAATATTCGTGCGTTCCCAGAGACCTTAAATTCATAAATATTAATTTTTTTTTCTTAAGATTTAAAATTTCAAATAACTAATCAATTATTAACAAGAACTAATTGGTTTTTTATTATGTAAATCTTATATTTGCTACATAGTTAAACTCCGCCTGTGGATGTCCTTAGGGAAAAAAAGAAAATCCCTTGTAAGAGTGATGACCATGAAATAAATTTATCCTGCTTTTTCTAAATTCGTAGGATATTTATCAGAATTATTACTAGAGATGTTAAGACGTATTTTATGTCCATTAAATTGATGTTACTGCTTTTTCACACGTTTTTCTTTTATTTTTTTCATCATTCATTATCAGCGTTGTTTTTTTGTTTTTGTTTTTGTTTTTTTTCTGTTCAGATTCAGGCCAATGGAGAAAACAAGAAGTCATAAAAAATTCTTAACAAATTAAATCCTAAATGAGATTAAAAACCAAAAACAAAAAATTACTTGAACTTCTTTTTTTCTTTATCTTCAAATGCTATTTGGGGCGACAGAAGAAATCAACGTACCCAATCCCCAGGGAGAAGCTGTTATTTAAAACGAAAAGTAGTCTACTCCGAATGAGAATTGTTAAGCCTATTAATAGAATTATTTTTGACATAATTTTAACCCAACTGTAATTCGAATTGCGAATTCATTTCTAATCAATTTCGTCAATTCAAATTAATCAGTTTTATAAGCTGCATTATTATGCTTAATTTCCTTAACAACAAGCGGCAATATTACATTAAATGGAATCGTAATTAGGGCTTTCATTTAATAACGCATTAATTAAACACAATTAAGCAAGGCACCAATCATTTTGCACAAGATAAATGTGCTCGTGTCCGAAAAAAAAATAATCAAGACAACAGCAACAATCCGAATAAGTAGATTTATTTTAAAGGTATAGAATTACAAGTTGGTTTTTTTTTTAATAGTACTGATTAGTCTTTAACAAAAGCAAAACATTTTATGTATAACAATTATAATTTCACAACTTTAATGACCATATAAAGTTGCACATTGTGTTACGTCTTTAAAACGCATGAAGTGGTTTTAATAGAGGAGAAGGTGGTATTTTGAAACCCTGTCGGTAATTTGGAACCCTGACATTTCACTGACAGGTAGATACCGCACCATCCCGATGGAACTTGTAACTTGTTGCCCTAACGCCCCCGACCACAGGCTCGACGCGTCAGTTGCTTGCTGCTCGTTTGATGAAGCGTAGATAAGTGTTTGTTGCAGAACGCGATTTCGAGAACTTTTTTTGAGGTAAGTGTTTATATTTTCTGTGTCTCCTATAGTGTAGATAAAACTATGTTTTAGTGCATCATATGTGTTGTACGGTTCTTCTTTTGCCAATAACCAATGAAACATGTTATTCATCTACAAGTTGTTACACGATAGATCAACACTAATACAAAATGGCAATTGCGGGATATTTGGAACCCCAAGGCGGTGGGTAATTTGGAACCCTATGGTTAGGAGAAAAAAAAACTGCGAGAAAGGGATCTGCCAGCTTTTCTGATGAGTCATCTGAAGCAGAAGCCTTTGTGGCAGCTGAATCTGGAGATTCAGATTTTGAACTCCCAGCTGGGGAGGATGAACCATGTCAAGAGGATGCCAAATGCCTATTTTGCGATGAGACTTTTTCAACTTCGCGACCAGGGGAATTGTGGGTACAATGTGTTATGTGCAGTTGTTGGGCACAGAACGAATATGCTGGGGTGGAAAAAGACTACTATGCATGTGATTACTGCCAATAACTGTTTATTTTGTTTTTGCTAAACTTTTTTTATTTTTCTCAATTTACTGTTTCATTTTAATTCTTTAAAACTGTTTTCAGACCATTGAAATGCTATAATGTAAATGTAAAACTGACCATCCTTGTTGATATCTATTTTTAATAAACAAAACTATGTTTTTGAGCAAGATATTGAATTTTTATGAAAAAAAAATATGGTTCCAAATTACCCTCCCCCAATCACCGGATCACGATTTTGACTTTTTTCACATTTTACAAAATAACAATATCTTTCGGTTTAGGGATAGTAGCTAGCCATTTAGGATAGTTAGCTGGGATGTTGCTAAAGCTATTTACGCCTTCAGTTTGGATTTCAAGCTTATTGGTGAACCATGGTGACCAGAAGACAAAGTGGGATTCCAAAATACCACCTTCTCCTCTAATATTAAGTAAAATTAACCTTAGTAATTAAAATTCATTGCATAAATAATTAGTGTTGTTTATTTTCTTATTTAGAATTTTTAATATAACTTTCAGTATTCTGTATAATTGTTTACTTAATTCCAAGTTAATTATTTTCTCAGTACAACCATAAGGTAAGGTCGCCAAATACCGCACCCGGCCCTATTTCCGTACCCCTTGGTTTCTTGAAAACAGGCAGTGCCATGTGGAATCCAGTTGCGGAACTAATTAACAGGTCACCTGATTAGGACATTTTGACTTGTGAAGGAAGGAGCTACAGAAATTGTCGCCAGCAGAAGAAAAATAAAATTATATCGAAAATGTAATTTTTTTTCCAAAATCTTTGCAGTAACGTATAGTGAAAGGGTTTGTCAATAATACAATACAGTTACCTACATTTTTCGAACGTTTTTGTCATAGATTTATCAAAATTGCAGGTTACATTTTGTAAACTTTTTTTTTTGGTTGGTCCAGGAAAAATGTCAAACAGCCTAATATCACACCCAGTGGTGTCCCTAATATCGCCCCGGGTGCGGTATTAGGCACAACATTAGGAATGATTCATGTGTTTTCACATGATTTTTTTAATTTTTTCTACTTGAGATGCAAAAGAAGATAACATAGGATTCAGATGCTATGATTAAAGCAGTGAACGGAGTGAGAAAGAAGGAGATGGGTTAAAAAAGGGCGGTAAAAAAATTCAATGTGCCCAAATCCACTTTAAAGGACTACGTTAAAAAAAGCGAAATGAACTTTTGGGTAAAGCTTACCTTAGAACCTGAGAAACTGCCATTAATGGCTGTAAAGCCACTGGAATATTTCCATTCCAAAAGAAAAAAAAAATTACCGATGCTGATTTCCTAACAAAAGATCAACAAGCACAAACTACTGAAGATCAGCCATCGACCATAGATGATTCCCCAACTATAGAAGATACTGACCCTGCCGCACAATCAAGACCAGTCCCAAGTATCGAGCCTTCAACGTCAACTAGACATGGACGTACTATGCTTGTTAAAAGATCTCCTCACAAAAAACAAATAGAAGAAGCATGAGAAAATTAAAAAAGACAGCTCAAAAACAAAAAAGTACAAGAAAGAGTCGAACTTAATGGCAAAGATAAAAGCTCAGCTGCCAAGAAAAAAGACATGTTCGAAAAGACAGTCTTCGTCGGAATACCAGATAGATGAGGAACCTCCATTGGTTTCCACAGTGGCGGACTTACCATTAAGCACACTAGGCACGTGCCTAGGGGCGCAGCCTTTGAGGGGCGGCAGCCGGAAGAAGTTTTTTTTTTACCAGTAAATTATGAAAAATTATAAAAACTGATGCTGTAGTTGAAGAAACAGTGGAGAATGTTTGTTTTTGTATTGGATCCGATTCCGAAACTAACAGTGATAGTGACAATGATGATGATGATGATTAAATTCATCAGTGGAATTCTGATGAAGTGAATATTTTTGTCTATTTATCTATATTGAGGACATTGATTAATGATTACTTTTATTGCTGGCAAAAAGTCACGAATTAGTGTTTGTAATCTCGTTAAAAATAGTTACGATCTTTTATTATTAAAAATTTAAATCATCACCTGCAATATTTTAGATTAGTTTTGATTATTCTAACAATGTTATTTTGGTGTTTTGATTGACTATTATTATTACAAACAATATTATATTACTTTAGTTTTGTTTTCATTTCCATTATATCAAAGCTTGCAGTTGTAATTCAAGCATTTATTATTATTATGATAATTATTATTATTGTCAATCTAATTCCATTTTTAATCTTTTAATACAAGTGTGAATGCCAATGATCTTAATTGGTATATTTGAAAATGTTCTGATGAACTTTACGGGATTGTTTTTAAACAAGTTTTTTTTTTTTTTTTAACTGTCAAGAATTAAATGTTAAATAAAATATTATTACCAAAAAGTGTATATATTTGTTACTTACATTAATTAATATAATTTATATATAATTACGATTTTTCATAATTTAGATAAATAAGAAAGAGAATAAATATAACAGTTCTTAAACAGCAAATCAGTTTTATATATCGTTACGGTTAAAATATTAGTATTTGTAATATTAGGATATTAAATTAGGATATTAATTGTTACAAATTAGGATATTAAATTTTTAATCAAAAGCGGTTATGCAGTAAGTACAGGTACAATGATAATTTGCCTACGACATTAAAAATAATGAGTAACAAACGAAAAAAGTTAAGTTAACGAATGCTGTGGTGCAGCATTCCACTAACTGTAAAGTGAAAAGCGTGAGAGAGAGAGAGACTAACCTTTTAAAATCTGTGAAAAGAGTTGACAGTTATTTTTCTAAAAAAGGGCAAGTAGATGAAAATAGCCAACATGAAAACGAAACCACAATGGTGAAAATGGTGATTGATACGACTAACAAATGAAACTGTTAACACAGTTTGAAGTCTTTGAAACAGGCAGTGATAAATGTTCAAACGTTGATCCTGAAATTAAAAGCAATAATAGTGAAACAGTCGTCAAGTGAACAATTTAAATGGCACTGGACTTGTAAGTGATGATCCTATTGAATGGATAGTAAATGATGCTACGATTGAAATTCTATTATGTCATGATATTAAACAAAATAAGAACTGTGATTTTTCAAAGTCCAAAAGGAAAATTGGAGACAAAAGAAGATGCTTGACAGAGAGTACTTTTTATCGTCAATTAGCTAATGGTGAGATAAGGTCAAGTGACTATTTAGTTTATTCTCCAAAATAGTGGTTCCGTTTTCTGCGCTCCATGCAAGCTTTTTGGTTCAAGATATGTGGCTTCTGCTTCTACCAAATCAAAACTTTCTACTGAAGGCATATCAGATTGGAAAAACATAGCAAATACTTTGTCCGCACACGAAAACTCTCAAGACCATAAAAACTGTAAGTTTGTTCTGTTAACACAAAAAAAGAGCTTAGGAACTATTACAGGTCCGTATGATTCGTATGTAGAAGCTGAAACTAAATACTGGAGAAATGTTTTTTTTTATAGTTTTTGCGGTTGTAGAAAAATTAACAAGCTGAGGCCGCCCTCTTCGCGGCCATGATGAAAAATTTGGTTCTTTGCCCAATGGGGAACTTATGTCATTAGAGCTGATTGCTGAATTCGATCCCTTTCTGGTTAATCACATTGAACGATACGGTAACTCTGGACCAGGACAAACCTCCTACCTTTCTTCAATCATATGTGATGAAGTTATCGATTTACTTGCTAATAAATGTTAAGAAGATTATCGTTAATGATATCAAGAGTGCCAAATACTTCTATGTAATAGTAGACTCAACCCCAGATATCTCTCACACCGACCAATTGTCTTTTGTAATAAGGACACAAATCAGAGAATTTGGCTGACACTGTGTTAAATGTTTTAGAATCACATTCCATTAACATCAATGACTGTCGAGAGCAATCCTATGATAACGCAAATAATATGTCTGGAATTTATTCCGGCTTCCAAGCTCATATTAAAGAAATTAACCACAAAGCGCATTATGTCCTGTGTGCTGCACATTCACTTAACTTAGTGGGCACATGTGCGGCAAGCTGTTGCCAGGAGGCAAGCACGTTTTTCAATTTAATACATTTCTGCAAAACGTTGGGAGAAGTTAATGCAGTGCCAGATACATAAAAGTAAAACTGTAAAGGGGTTATCTGATACAAGGTGGTAGGCTTTCTGTGAAAACTTGGAAACTTAATCGGAGCCCTACACTTTTACCAAAATGACCCCTGTGAAAAACCTCTTGTAAGAAATGAAGCTTGTGGTATTTTGAATGGCATGTATAGATTGGAAACTGCATTAATGTTGGAGATTTGGACAGGTATTTTAGAAAGGTTTGGAAAAGTAAGCGAAATTCTCCAAAGTGTTGATACGTTCTTTGAAAGAGCAAACCGACTATGTGATTCTCTTATAGAATATATGGACTCCCTTCGTGATACGTTTGACGTATACGAAAAGAAGGCAATGGATCGATATGAATGGTGTGTGAGTGATTATGACACTTCTTTTAAACGCTTGCAGAAGAGAAAACGTTGTCCAGATGAAGAGAGTGTAGATGAAGTCCTTCTTGCAGGGAGAGAAAATATTAAAGTGGAAACCTTTTATGTTATTATTGACAGAATTAAAAGTGAACTATTAAAAAGTAAAGAAGCATATTCTATAGTATCTGATAGATTTTCAGTTTTCTTCTTCTTCAAACACCCAACCATCAGTAATTTTAGAACATGCAGCAAAACTGCAAAACCTTTACGATACTGATCTAGAGTATCATTTGGAAGCGAGTGCATGCATTTTTCAAAATTGATCAAGTGCAATAATGTCAAATGCACACCTCTTTCTATGAGCAAAGTCCTCAGAGAAGAGAACTTGCAGGATATATTTCCTAAGGTAGAAAGAGTTCTGAGAATGTATTTGTGTACTGCGGTTAGCAACTGTTCCGCAGAAAGATCATTTTCGTCATTAAAGAGGATTAAGTCATATCTACGTTCTACCCTAAAGGAAGAAAAATCGAATTCTCTTGCAATTCTTAACATTGAAACCGAGATCCTTAATGGCGAAGAGTTTGGATTTGAACAATTATTAGAAGATTTTTCTGTTATGAAAGCAAGGCGTAAACGTTTAATGTAAGAATATATTTTCATAACACCTCAACAGTTTTGTTTTCGTAGTAAACAATACTATATATTCCACATACAAAGAAAATTAATGATAATGAGTTTTGACACTATTTTTAGCATTACAAACTATTATATCAAAAAGGACAAATATGAGTTTAAGTGAATTTCTCCTGTTTGTGTTAAAAAAGTGTTACTTCTCAAGTGCAATAAATAAAACTTACAAATCTTTTGAGCTGTCTTATTCTGAATCTTCACCAAGGAATGAGAAACTAAAGGTATGAATATTTCATAATATATTACGATAAAATATTGTACATAATGTATTTACATTATTATATAAGACATATTACATTTTTTATTACATTAAATATATCCAGCAATAAATATATCTATTCATATTCACCCTCGCCTGAATGGCAAAATATTTTTTTTCATCTCAAAAAGTACTAATAAAAATTCAAAATAATTTATTTCACTATGCCTTTTTGGACAAAACATGAATAAAAGCGTGCCAATCACGGAAAATTAAAAATCGCCTATTATGTTGAGACGTTTCCTTTATTCTTGAAATACAAAGGGGCGGCCGGCCGAATCGTGCATAGGGGCGGCGCCATAGGTAAGTCCGCCACTGCACAGGCGACGAAAACAGTGGTGACAACGATGCTAGGTTAGCAAGCCCTTTCTGTGAGAAGAACTTTTCGGAAGATCGAGATGGAGAAAATAGGATAAGATGCACGAAATGTTTTACTTGATGCCATGAAGACTGTGCCGAAGAAGGCGAAAATCCTATGTTCATTTGTGCTTCATGCTTGGAGAATTAATATAGAAGAATAAAACTTTACTTTGTGATAAAACATGATTTTTGTAACTTTAATATAGAAAATAATTAAAAATATCTGCAGTACAAAATTTGTTCTTAGTACTTTACTTATCTGTTCCTAATACCGTACCCGGGGGCGACATTGGGAACACACAATTATAAATTTGAGAAAACTATTATTTAGGTTTCGAGCTCATCGTTCAATTATTTGCTTAAAAAGCGTAATATTGTTAATTCTTATTAATAACCTAATAAATAAGTAATCAAATGGTGTTTTTTTTGAAGCTTTATATGAAAATTTAGAAAAATTACGATGAAAAAACAAAGTGGGTGCGGTATTTGGCGACTTTACCTTATTCAGTTGAAATACATCAGTGACAAACTGGGAATTTTTATTCTATCAAGACTTTTTTTAAATAAACTTTTTTTATAGGTTTTTTTTTTTATGTTGTATACACTATATTGCCGAAAATGTATTTCTTTTTCCAAGTTTTAAGTAAACCAGGATAATTGTTTACTTAATTCCAAGTTAGTTATTTTCTCAGTAAACCACAAATAGTTGAAATACATCAGTGACAAACTGAGCATTTTTTAAATTTTTTCTTTTATTTCTAATAAGACTATTTTTTTTAAATAACTTTTTTTTTATCTTGAATACATTAACGAAAATGTATTCCAAGTTTTTGTAACCAGTATAATTGTTTACTTAATTCCAAGTTAGCAAACCACATTCAGTTGAAATACATCAATGACAAACTCAGCATTTTTTTTTTATTATTTTTTTTTTTAAATAACTTTTTTCTTTTATGTTGAATACACTATTACCGAAAATGTTTCTTTTTCCAAGATTTTATAACCAGGTGGCTTTACATGTTTTAACTCGACATTTTTGTTATTAAATTGTAGTTAATGGATTTACTTAGTTGATATTTGTATTAAGTGACTTTATTGCACAAACTATCACAGAATGTCTAATCAGCGTGGTTTACGATCTGAAACCACGTAGAATTTCTTGGAGACACATTCCTTTTGAATGCGACCAAGATTCACACTGTGCCTCAAAGCTGCTTGCAAAATTTCGCCCTCAGATAATCTCTTCTTGGTTCTTCTTTGGTTCAGTCGTGGCCTAACAGGAAAGGTATACAAAGGCATCTCACTGGGGGAGTTAGGGGGCCTTTTCTTTTCCATCCGTCTTAGGAATCGCGCCTTCAACAACTTCTTTGCCTCCTGTGCAATTTGGTGCATTCATCAGCAACTCAGAATCTGAAGCCAAGACAGAGCCAGTGGATTTCTTTCCATGGAAGACTTTAGGAGCACTTGTAACGTACGGTTGAGGACACTTGGAGAAAGTGTAGAATTTCTTTGAAGAATAAATTCGAATCACCGTTCCTTCGTTGACAGCCGACTTCAATTCCTGATGAATAGCGTATCTTAGAAGCAACCTATTTTCATCCATCTTTGTCTGATAAGCGTGATCTTCAAAATTTTATTTTCTCAATATATTTTTCCACAATATTTCCATTCGCTCGTTAGTTGTGTACTTCACATCAAGTGAAGAGTGCCTATTAGATAAATAAAATACAGTGATTATTAACCCAGTTATTTACAGTTACAGAACTTAAATCAGGAATTTGCATTTTTGCAAAGAGAAAGAAAGATAAAAAGTTGTTCAATAGAAAATATCTAACTAACAGTTAAATATCGGAACCTCAGACAAATCAGCAGAGTAACACATCTGACCGAACAACAGCGACTGATTGTAACGTCAAATTGAATAAATTAGCATACCTACTCAAAAAAAAAAATGAAAACGACAAGTCAGACGTTGCCTAATAGCGTGCCACGATTTATCAATCCATGCTATTCTGTGCAATAGCCTTTAGTCTCATAGACTTTACCCTAGACTTTGTTTCTCTGAGATTTACCTGAAACAGCAAATGTATACCACATTGCCTGTAAGATCACATTATCATGATGATGATAATACTGACATTGAATAACATTGAAATACGAAATAGTTCTACATTAGCCTTGTGTCTTGGCTTTCATGACTTGGAATGCACTCCTTATGCAATGATTATTCTATGTAATGGTTTTAGTCATTATTTACGTTTTACTATTGCATCATCTATCTGCGTCTATGACCTGTCACACTATCTTGTAGTAGCTAAGCATTTAACGTCTAATTTATATTAATCATCTCAATTATCATCTATTATTTTCGTGCGAATCGCAATCATTCCTAATAAATAACTGATGCTCTACAATTTGGCATTTTCATTTTTTGCACTAAGTTGCCAGGTTACATTTCTTAAAAGTTTCCTAAATTTTGCCAGAAGGGGGCAGCAGGAATATGATTGGGTCTTATTCTAATAGATACATTCAATTGGAACTTTAGGATTCAACAGCATGTAGGATATTCTCAGCTTTCGTTGAAATGCTGTACAACAATATCATTTAAGAAGTTATAA
>JAFIDM010024582.1:3590-14189 GCA_023159025.1 Thereuonema tuberculata
TACTGAAAAATCACTATTTGTAACTCAAAAGCCACTGAAAAGTGTTTCTATATTACTAAAATCTTTTATTTCTCTGTCAGTCTGGTGCAATTATTGTAATTTACCAAAATAGAAATAATTTCTACAAGTTATCTACTGGAATCTAACATGCAACCTTCTGCTCCGAAGTTAGACGTCTTAGGCATTAGACCACAACGATTACATTCTTTTTTTTATAAAAAATAAAAATATGTCACAGATATATGATTCACATGCTGATTTTAAAAGCAGTCGTGGATTGAGCGAATATGGACATCAAAAATTAAAATAAAAAAAAAATCTTTAAAAAAATATTAGTTTTATTTTACTTGATGTAATTTGTTTGTGTAATTTTTTAATGAATAACAAATTGTTTTCCGTTACATACGCGAGGCTTCCGGAGCGAAGCGACGGGTTAGCCGACTAGTTAATATTAATAAGTTTAAATAGAGAAAGCTTTACCTGCCCAGTTACAATATCAAAACTGAAAAAAAAAAAAAAAAATAAAACTAAGGCACAAAAGAATGCTTTCAAGCCCTGAGCCATCATTGAAGGGAATCTGCGAGGGCCGATTCGTCCAGTTAGTTAGTAATTCCACGATCGTAGACTCAGAACAGCGCGAAAGGTTACTTTTTCCACTTTCAATGTTCCAACGGGCACAATAAACTTTCTTTATTTAGACTATTTAGTTCATTTGTTTTTTGAGTGCTTCTTTAATTTCGTTATGAGCATGGCAATCAGGAGGACAAAGATTTAAATCAACATAATTTAAATCATAATTTAAATACAATCAAATATTGTATTTTTTATTGTTTGTGCTCCCACTTCCGGGTGCGCTGTTCCGTGCCTAACAGCAAGGATAAATCTGGCTTCAAAATCCTAATAATGATAAAACGTTCGTCCCAAATTCCCGTCGATGATGGCTGAGGGCGAGAAAGCATTGTTTTGTGCCTTCTTTATGTTTTTTTTTACTTTCAAAGTTATAATAACGCACATTAAAGCTTTCTTTAAAGTTATTTATGTAGTTATTATTTTTTTCTTCTTTTATCCTCTGCTGATCTTAATACACATTTTATCTGAAGACATTGAAATATCCCGAAAACTACAAATCGGATCAAAAAATTTTATAAATAAAATTTGTTCGTCTCGAAGGGTCACATCCAATGATACCAAACTCGACCCCCCACCCCCACCCGCTATGAGATGAGGGGTTGGGAAGAAAAACATAAATAGGAACCCCCATTTTTTTTTGCAAATTCGGATTCTCCAGAAAATTTCACATTGATTTGATCGACGTCGGGGTTGCTCGCAGATGGCGCTGTAATCAACAAAAATCAAAATGGGTAAAACATCGTTGAAAATTGGGAATAACTCAAGAAATAAAAAATCGTATGAAATCAGAGAAAGAAAAATGTAGACGAATGTGATATTTACTAAAATGCTATCCAATGACACGTGAATTATCCCCCCACCCCCACGCTGCGAGAATAGGAGAGGCAATTATTTCATAACTTGTAATGTATTCCGTTGTGTCTCTTCTTTTTCTTGCCTCACATATCGGAGTGTTTTGTCCAATTACAGTAAGTGTTCAAAAATACGACCTTCAACTTCAATACACTTATTGATCCTGTCTTCAAATGACTGTACACAGGACAGAAGCATATCTACGTTTCTGATATTTAAACTAATAGCGGAAATCCAATGAAAAAAAAAATTCCAATGGAGGGGGGGGGGGAATTCCTTTTACAGTATCCTATTCCTATGTTGTTTAGCTCTTTGAACACGATGATGAAATCCATTTGTCGATCCGACGTTCCGTTCGGGAGTTGTTAAGAAGGTACAATAACAACAATGCCTAATATCTCGAACTTGGGGCGTGTTTAGCCTTTGAAAATACCCTATTCCTACAATGTTTGGGCCTCTGAATACGATGGTGAAATCGTTTGTCGATCCAATCTTCCGTTCGGGAGTTGATAGGAGTGGACAGATACGGACGGACCGACGGACAGGACAAACGCAATACCTATCGACTAGTGATAATAAACGGTATTTTTGATAGTTACTTTTGAAAAATTCATTGAAATTAAATGGAAATAAACAAATTATGTCGTGTTCATTTGATTCGGATTATTAAAATTAAGATTCAAATAAAATAATTACTGTTAAATAATGTATTTTGATTGCTTGGACTAAGATTTGTATAATGGGAATATTACAAGCAAATAAGGATAACTGCTGAGAAAGAAAAAAAGTCTTGATTTCTATCCTAAATAAATAAAAAAAAATACTATTTTATTACAAGCAGGATAGTAAAATATGAAAATTAATCAGTTTTCCGAAAATATTTAACTTAGATGGAAATTCTTACAAAATTTTAATAATTTTTAAAAATATTTATAGTTTGCCATAAAAAAAAAAAAATTGAACGAATTTCTTTCTCAAGTTAGATTTTTTCTAAAAGTGAGGAATTATTTCTGTTTAATTATTCTTTAAAAATATTTACATTTTTCAATAGAATCAACAGACTTGATTGTAATATAATAATTATAATAAGTCTGTTCTGTTATGTCTCTCAAGGTTCACAAAATTTAATTCAAAAATACCTCTTGTTCTAATTGATGACTAAGTTGTAGGTAAATTGAAAGGTTTTTTAATATGTCCTGTAAATAATTTATTCCTAGAAATCCTTAATATAATTAAACTCCTTTAATTCCCAAGATATTTCGTCCTACTTTGCGAAGGAATTCTTCAGGTGGTATCAGAGGACAAAAAACTATTCTCTTTCCTCTACATTTCATTAGGATTACAAATAAGAACTAAAAATTAAACTTTTTCGTATACAAATTATAACGAGGTAGGGAAAGCGATTAGTAAACCAATCACAATACTTCACAACGTCTTCTATAATTTCTTGTGTTTATTTCCAATAAACGCAACAATTGCGCCTTTTCACAATCACAACAATTACTATAAATATGATTGTTGCGAATGCCAAAGACTCAATTGTTGCGATTGTTATGGATGTCGTGCAATCATAACTATTGAATCGTTAAAATTTTATTGAGGTTTTTTAATGATAATTTAATGAGATTTTAATGATACTATAATGAAATTTTACTTCTTCACTTACACACACAAAACGGGAATATTAGTCTGCTGATCTAGATCAGAAGACCAAAAAAAGTTATTAATAGCATTGTTATTAATAATGAATAGCAATTAAATCATTAATAATAACTCAGCTTCATAAATAACAATACTAACATTACTCGCAATTCATTATTAATATCTAAAAACTTATTTTTTTGTAAATTCTTTAACATATCCAAAAGATGCACTACTCATTTTAAGAAACTTACCAAATTTTATTAATAAGGATAAGTGATCAAATATGATTCGATCATGAGTCTCTCTTTTTTCTTCCAGAAATTTCGCATTCAATTTTGACAATTGGATATGCGTTGTGTCCTTTTTCCTCACAATGACTTGCCCAATCAGAAATTCCCCTTTTTTTATTTCTAAAAGCTCTAATATGTTCAGCCAATCTCTCCCGTAAAGTTCTTCCAGTACTTCCAAAATAGATGCCTCAATAATCTCTGCGTCTTAACGAGAATATGTTAAATAAAATGGGGATTGTATATAATCTGACATACAGAGATTGCAGTGTTGGTTTGGCGTAGCAGTTCAGATCTGCTTGGAGGCAATATTTTTTTTTCTTTTTTCTTTTGTTTTCCTTTATTTTTTCGTTCCTTCTTTATTTACGATAAAGACTTTCTTTTCTTTTTTATTACATAGAGATAAATAATATTCTTCTTGTTTTTAATTTAAGAAAAATGAAAACGGGTTTCCTCACTAAAAGGTACAAACAACGGGACTAATACCCATATCTCTGAAACTGCTTTAGTTAGAAATACGAAATTTGACAAGAACGTTCTTTGTGAAAATCTAAAAAATACGAATTCCATGAATTTTCGGTAGTAGCGTTCTAAGGTTGTAAACAGGCGCGGGGGGGGGGGGACTTTATTAAAGGATACTCATTTCTTTGAAACCGCTTTTGCTGGAAACACGAAATTTCACATGAGTGTGAAATTACTTCAAGCAATTGGTTTGTTTTTTTTACTAAATACAGGGTTTTTTAAACTTACATAAGCAAGGCTTCCGGATCGTAGAAAGACCAAATTTTTTTAAAGGATTTCAACAACGTCAGACTGAATTTAACGAAAAAAAAAAATTGTAAACAAATTGCTTGACTTTCTTCAGAAAACATTGAATGATTTGTTTTCTAATGGAATGAAATAACAGATCGATCTGTTTGATTCTGAATTGGTTTTCCGTGTTCAAAAATAAAAATAAAATATCAAAAAGTTAATTAAAAATTTGTTCTTACAAAAACTTTTCCTTATCTTCGTAGTTCAAAACATTTTTGAAATATAATTGCCTTGCCCTACTGATATGCTTTGTTATAAAACATCTGCTATGAATCAAACAGTAATTCATCAATCTCTTCAAATGATTCTATCTGGTTTCAAACGAAACGAGAGCTGAATTAAAATATTTTTGAAGCAATTCTTTCTCGTTATTAATATCTCCTTGTAAAACTGAAGATTTTCATAAATAAACTCAAATCATTAATTGAAGTTAATATTAATTAAATGTTTAAAAGTTAATTTTTTTTTTTTTTTAGATATAATAAAATAATATTTTGTTATATTAGTTTTAGATCTGGAATATCGCTTTATACTATTTAATTAAAAAAATCAATATTAAAAAAACAGAATAAGAAACAAAGTCAGCACAAGATTAAATATAAACTTGCATTTCTGAATGGATTATCGGAAGGAATCGGGCACGGCCGTTTCGGCCGTTTTCCGCGTTGCAAACAAAAATCTAGTGTTCCTTGCTGGGCCTGTCTATGTTTATTACGTTACATTTGTCGATATTATGAAAATTATATGTCGTAATTATACATTCAGCATCATCATTCATCATCAGCCCGTACTATCCCCATCCGGAGCAAGGACCTCTCCTCATTTCTCCCATCGTTGTCTATCTGGACGGCATGAGTCCAAAGTACTCCCAGTGCCTTCTTGATAGAATCCTGCCATCTTGTAGCTGGGCGACCACGACTTCTTTTACCATCTTGAGGATACCATTCTTGAATCAGCTTTGTCCATTGCTGTGTGGACATTTTGGCCACATGTCCTGCCCAAGTCCACCTTTTCTTCAAAACTTCCTTACTAACATCCTTTATTTATTTTTTCCGCATAATTATATATAAATTACATTAATTAATGTAAACTTTAACAAATATATACACTTCAGAGAAGTGGTGAGAGATAAAAGTAAAAATTCAAGAAGGAAATGTTTTTATCGTCGGCAGCTTCTGGTAGTCGAAAGCAAATTCAGAGATTTTAATGACGGCATTAGATCTGATCGTAAAAAGCTCGGCTAATTTCAATGGCTTAATTTCTATGAATTTTTTCTTCCATTAATAAGAAAGGGAAGAAAATATCAATCTAGAATTTATGCAGAAAAATGGTCGAGGAAAGTCGAAATATACGTATCAAAACTAACTGAAGACAGAAACGCCGCCTCTCAGATATGTTTATAACCTCAAAGGTAACCCAATTACCTAAAAATACACGTTTTACTAATGGTTAATATCAATAGTAAGAAATAATTACATAATATAGCATTACAAGAAACATAATTATTTTAAACGATTTTCAACAGCATCAGACTGAATTTAACATTAATATAAAAAAAAAAAAAAATTGTAAATGAACTGTATCGTTTTCTTTATAAAATATTGGATTATTTTGCAAATGGAATGAAATAACAGATGGAATTCTTTCTTTTTGAATAGGTTTTCCGTGTTCAGAATTAAAACAAAATCAAAAAGTTAATTAAAAATCTATTCCTATACATGTTTTTCCTAACTTGATTTATCGTTGTAGTTCGAAACATTTGTGAAACATAATTACCTTGACCTACTCACATGCTTTTCTATAGAACATCTGCTGTGTAAAAAAGCATCATACCATGAACCAAACAGTAATTCGTCAATCTCATAAAATCGTTCTATGTGGTTCCAAATAAAACCAAAGCGGAATTGAGATATTTTTGAAACTATTCTCTCTACTTATTAATGCCTCCCTCGGAAAATGAAGATTTGAAAAAAAATAATTCAAAAGTCATTAATTTTGGAATGAAATACACATATAAATAATTTAAGAAGCAAATATTTAATAATAATTGTAAACTTTCCTAACTTTCGTTCAAGTACTTGGACGTCATAAGGCAAAATGAGTCTTACGAGTGGCTTGGCGTCCCTGACATGCAAAGCCCGCGAATCGATAGTAAGAAATTAATAAATTAATGCAACAAAACTACACTTCAAAGTTGTGGCTCATTAAAAAGGATTGAACAGAACTTACTCAGTATGTAGGTGGTTCTTCTTTTCATCAGACTCTGGCAGGTTTTCGTATACAAATTATAAAAAGTCATGAAAATAATCGTTTTCAATATCATTGTGATTAATAATGATAACAATTAACATATTAATAATAAATGATGCTGCATAAATAATAATAACAATTCTAACATTTATCGCATTACAAAATTATTATCTAAAAACTCATTTTTTCGTAAATTCGTTAACACATCCAAATGATGAATTACTCATTTTAAGAAACTTATCCTTATTAATAAAATTTTTTAAATGATCTAACATGATTCGATCATGAGTCTCTCTTTTTCTTCAGAAATTTTGCATTCAATTTTGACAATTGGATCTGGGTTGTGTCCTTCTTCCTCACAGTGATCTGCTCAGTTAGAAATTCTCCTTTTTTTATTCCTAAAAGCTCTAATATGTTCAGCTAATCTCTCCGTTAAAGTTCATCCAGTACTTCCAAAATAGATGCTCCCACAATCTCTGAGTGTTAATGAGAATATGTTAAATAAAATGGGGATTGTAGGCTACGTTGTCTAACGTATAGAGATTGGAGTGTTGATGCAATTTAGCGTTTTTATAAATTACATATGCCAGGCTTCCGGAGCATAGCAAGGACCAAATTCTTTTAAAGGATTTCAAAAGCGTCACACTGAAATTAACCAAAATAAAAAAAAAGTAAACAAATTGCTTGGCTTTCGTTACAAAACATCGACTGATTTGTTTTCTAATGGAATGAAATAACAGATCGATCTCTGATTCTGAATTCGTTCTCCGTGTTAACAAATAAAAAGAAAATATCAAAAAGTTAATTAAAAATCTGTTCCTGCACAAACTTTTTCCTTATCTTCGTAGTTCAAAACATTTTTGAAATATAATTGCCTTGCCCTACTGATATGCTTTGTTATAAAACATCTGCTGTGAATCAAACAGTACTTCATCAATCTCTTCAAATGATTCTATCTGGTTTCAAATGAAACGAGAGCTGAATTAAAATGTTTTTGAAGCAATTCTTTCTCGTTATTAATATGTCCCTATAAAAATGAAGATTTTAATTAAATGAACTCAAATCATTAATAGAAGTTAACATGCATCTTTATAATAAAATTTAAAAGGATGACGGGAACACATCTTTTTTTTTAAAAAAATTAAAGCATTTGACATTACATTTAAGTTTTTAAATATAAGTTTTACAAGTTAAAGTTTTTTTTGTTTTAGATAGAATAAAATAATTATTCTTTAATATTAACTTGTAACTTTAAAAAAATTAAAGTGCACATACATAAACAAATGTTCTCTCAACCCGAGTTATCACATCAAGAATCGGAGTCAGCTGTTTCAGCATTATTATGTTTCTTCATGCAGATTTACCCTTGATAATAGATCAGAGTGCGTGATATACATGATGTCACCAACAAAATCAATGCAATTATGATATTTTATTATATTATGATAATTATGATATTCCGTTTATTGGCTTTAGAACTTCGAGAAGGATGAATAATATTATATCATCGAAAGTTAAATAAACTTTTTTTAATAATTGATTTCAACAGCTGCCTCATGACCTAAACTATGTAATTTTTTTTTTCTAATTTTGAGAACTGATATAAATAGAAAACAATAATGATGCTTAGTAATACTTTCCTTTTTCACCAAAAGTGTCTTATAAAAACTAATTTTCAGCATCGAGTTTCTCCTTTTTAAACGTCTATCTGGAATACCCGTTCTTCTTATGGGTTTCAAAACAAAAAAAGATGTCCTCATATGGATGAGAAAGAAATGAAATTGTTAGAACATTTCGAAACTTCCCCAATTCGTATAAAAGTCACGTGATAGGTATAAAGTAGTGTTATATTATTATCGAGATCGGAGAATATAAGATTTCCCATCCCATTCACATCGACCTTTTCCCTGTTGGTAAACAATCTTGTGATCAGTATAAATTAATGTTTTATTCTTATTGTGCAACCCGAAAACCCTGTAGTATCGTTCAACAATATTTGATTTGAACCTCCCCCCCCCCCCAGTTATCTTTGAGGGCCCGATATTGAAAAAGCATGGTTTCAATTTTGGCAAATAACAGTCATGTTAACTTTGGTGCTTCGTGTTTTAGAGATATGCAAACCCTTGAAAAAACCATTAGGATCCGAATATCGAAAATTCGTCGAACATGTATTGTTTCGATTTTGACAAAGAACACTGATGTCAAATTTCTTATTCACTAAGGAGAGGATGCGGAAGAGATTTATGCAAAAAAATATTTTAGTTCTAGTTTTTGCCACCAGTTTTTAATGAATATAATGCATTAAAAAATAATCTGCGGAAACTTCAGTGAAGGAGGCGCTTACTGTCTACAGGTGACTCCCGTTGATTGCGAATGATACGTTCCAGAGAAATTTCGCAATAAACGGGGGATTTTGAAAAAAAAAATCACTTCAGAATATGAAAAAGCACTCTATTGATAAATTGAACATTATTAATTTGAAAATAAATGTTTTATATAGCATAAAAGTAATACAACATTGAAAAGAAACTGAAAAAAAAATATTATTTAATCACTTTGTTCCGCGTTGCAAAAAAGAATCTAGTGTTCCTTGCTGTCCCGGCAACCGTCGAGCTCAAAAGAATTTAAGAAAGTCTAGAGAACCCCTCCCCCCGCCCGAAAACAAAACAAAATAATTAGTATAAAGAAAATTAATAACTTTGGGGTGCTGAAGTGATAACTTCATCTTTGTGACGCACTCTGGACTTTTACTAAGGGTAAATCTGACAAGAAGCCTAATAAGGTTAAAACCTATCTCAGATTCCCAACATGATAGCTCAGTTTGCGAGAACATTTCTTTATTTACCTGATGCTTTTTCTCATGGAAATTATTATTCAGTTTGCAATATCGATTTTTTTTACTTTTTATAGAGATTGGAAAGCATTCAGTGTATATTTCACCATGTCTGCAACTATGAGATTCAAATAAACTAAATAATTAAATAAACTAAATCATTAATTGATGTAAGAAGTTAACGAGAGTCTTTATAATAAAAAATCTCGAAGAAAGTGACAATGGTGACAGATACTTTAGTAAAAGTTCAAGAAGGATACTTACACATCCGAGGCAGCTTCTGGTAGTCGAAAGCAGATTTACAGATTTCAATGAAGTTATTCGATCTGATCCTTAAAAGATCGACTAATGAATTTTATGAATTTTATATTCCATTAATAATAAAGGGAAGAAAATAACAATGCAGAATTTTCGCAGAAAAGTGGTTGAAGAAAATCGAAATGTACGTACTTAAACTATCTGAGATTTATTTCTAAAGAAAGGTTACTTCTCAGGCACGTTTATAATCTCAAAGGTAACCTGATTAGTTAATAATACACGTTATACTAATATCATTAGTAACTTTATTAGTAACAAATAATTACATAATAATTCATTACAAGAAACCTAATTCTATTAGACGATTTTCAACAGCGCCAGACTGATTGATTTGATCAATCAACAGCGCCAGAGTGTTGTGGATATGGGAGGCAGGGAACCTGTATGTCAGGGAACCTGTATGGCAACGGGACCTGTAGATCTATTGTGCTATCCACGGAAATGACGACAGACGGAGAGTAAGACTGAGAAAGTAAGGTGGGAGAAATGCAGGGAAATGGGAGAACCCCGAGAAAACCTCCAGCGCGGTTCGTCCACCATTACTAAACTGTGGAGGAGCGCAAAGAAAATTATTTTATTCTTTAGGATGTTAAGTCGTATAAAGAGGTATTGGCCAGTGAATCTGTGATTTAAATAAAATAATTCATTGAACCTTTACTCCTAATGTTTTTTTCTTTGTAACTTAGATAATTGAACTTTAAATAACGAACTAGGATATCCAAAAATTAAAGCAAGTCAATTGCGTTTAAGAAAACTTGTATATTCTTTTCGTTTAAAAGGTTACATTCATTTACAGCTTAACGTTGAAATTTACTTGATCTTCATTCAAGTTAATTTACATCTAGAATAAGAGTCTCTTCTAGTCTTGTTACGGTTATCCCTCGTTAGATCTTTGTTGCCAAAATTAGCCTAACTAATATCCATTTAATCGAAATAAAGTTTAACGTGCGTACATATATTTTAAAAAATTAA
>JAFIDM010024583.1:0-14189 GCA_023159025.1 Thereuonema tuberculata
TCACTATTTGCATCTCAAAAACCATCAATATTTGTAACTCAAACGTCCCTGAAAAGTGGCAATTACTATAAAAATGAGAGTCAAAAATGAAAGAAGCCATAGTTTTATTAGCTAGAATACTGAAAAAACACTATGTAACTCAGAAACCCCTGAAAAGTAACAAGCTACAATATATTACTAAAATCTGTTATTTCTCTGTCTGTATGTATGTCCATAACAATTTTCTGTGAGAATGGAAAATAGAAATAATGTTTACAATGAAACATCCGCGACAGGAATCGATCCTGCAACCTTCTGATCCGAAGTCAGACATCTTATTTATTAGGCCATGGGGATTACAACTCTATATTGCTTTTTTTACTTATCTTTCCTTCCCCTTCCCCCATCAATAAGGAATATTCAACCATTTTTTTGAATCTCAAGATTGTTTATTTATTTCCCATACGTCAGTTTATTTGTAATTCGATACTGACAATTTAGAACTATAATTGCCGAAATGTTGCAATAATTTAATTATTCTTCCTTAACCAAATTCTATGTGATATTGAAAAATAAGCGCGTGTACACGGCAGATGTTGGAGTAAAGAAAACAGAGTCAAGACAGAATGAAGCACCCTTTTTATGAGAGAGATTATTGAGAAACACTATTTGTAACTCAAATAAGAACTTACCAAATAAGAACTTACGTCAAAGTTAAGAACTTACCAAAGAACGAGATTGTCGATAACATCAATCGAGTGATAAGTCAAAGAATACAAGGTGAGACTAGAGAGTATTTAAGTGAGAGTAAGATTGATACTTCTGATAATCCACAACATGAACATCTCTATCTGCCTGAATATCTGAACTCATTGAATCTCTGCAGTATTCCTCAGCATCGTTTGTCATTGAAGGTTGGATCTCCATTAATGTTGTTGCAAAAAATCAATCCCAAGTGTGGGCACTGCTACGGAACTCAACTTAAATGCCGTTCATTCGATAATGATCTCATAGAAGCCGAAATTATAATAGGAACTCACAATGGAGATTTTGTTTTCATCCATAGGATGTCTATGGAACCATGCGATAATCTACTTCCATTCACTTTCACAAGAAAGCAATTTCCGATCAGGCCTTCTTACACAATTTTTATCAATAAAGCTCAAGGACAGACTCTAATAAAATTGACATGTATTTGGAGAACGTTGTCTTCATTCACGCACATTTTTATACCTTTGAGTCACAAGTCGTCAGAATTTGGTTATCTTCACTCGAAAGAATAGTCACAATCAATTCGTTGCCAAGAATTTCGTATACAAGCTACGATCTTCATTCATCATCTATATTAACAAACATCCATCTCAACATATCTCTTCAAATATCTATATCAATCAATTTGCACACGGGTAATGATTGTAATTAAGAAAAGAGATTGAAGAAAGAAAGAAGCACTATTTCTATAAGATAGAGTACTGAAAAATCACTATTTGTAACTTAAAAACCAATGTGCTTTGTAACTCAAAAAACCACTGAAAAGTATATCTATAGGCAACCTAACCAGACATTGTCTTTGACCTTGGACGAGAGCGATGATCTATTAATCATTCCAGGACAATAGAGAAACTATTGACAAAGGTTTGCCTCGCTTGAGAGTCGCCAATCAGAAGCCTTAAACTTTCCCGCCATAAACACTGACATATACAATCGATTCAAATTCTACCATTGCGCCATCTGGTGCCCACGGTCGACCTTTCGCTGGGAGGACTTTATATTACTAAAAGCTTTTATTTCTCTGTATGTCTGGTGCAATTGTTGTAATTTGTGAAAATAGAAATAATTTCTACAAATTCACTACGGTAATCGAATATTCAACCATCTGCTCCGAAGTTAGACGTCTTAGCCATTAGACCACGAGGACTACATTCTAATCTCCACAAAAAATAAAAATATATCACAGATATATGATTCACACGCTGGTTCTAAAAGCAGTCGTGGATTGACAGAATATAAACATCAGAAATTAAATTTAAAAAAAAACTTTTAAAAAATTTTAGTTTTAGTTTACTTGATGTAATTTGTGTGTGTGTGTGTGTGTTTTTTTAATAAATAAAAAGTTGTTTTCCGTTACATAAGCGGAGGCTTCTGGAGCGAGGCGACGGGTAGCCGACTAGTGTTTATTAACGACCTCTTCACCTAAATCAAGGATTGCTATATCTACATTTATGCTGATGACATTATAATCTACGCAAGAAACAAGAATCCTATCAATACAAGACAGGCCATTCAAAAAGACTTCATAAACATTCAAAATTGGATGCACGATAATAAACTCATCATAAATAAAGACAAAACAAAAGCTATTTTTAGGACAAAAGATTTAACGTGCGTTAGTACATTTTTACAGTAAAATAAAACAAAGAACGCACATAATTAAACAAAACACAAATTCACTGAGCTATTTTTGATATTTGTGCTGGAAATCGGGGACAGCGCTGTTTCGAGGCTTATTGGCCTCATCAGCCCGACCCGTCCAGCATACCTAGCTCAGTGAAATGGGACGAATAGACAAAATGGACAAACATACAAATCAATGACCCCTGAATTACAAAAACATCAAACTAAAATCAAGAATAAAAAGGGGTGAATAATTAATCCCCGCTAGCGTTTAGCTTAGCTTCAAGGGATTAATTCATAACAAGATTAGTAATAGGACAAAAGATTTAACGTGCGTTAGTACATTTTTACAGTAAAATAAAAGCTATTTTTATAAGACCGAAAAAACAAATGGCAAACTTTTAACCAAAGGTGTACTTTCATTCTCATTCATGTTTACATGCACAAAATGTAAATTGCAATTCTTGCTTTGAGGTTGAAACAGTAACAAATTTTAATTACTTAGGTATTACAATAAACAACCTCTTTACTTGGAACACTCATATAAATATGCTTTACAAAAGACTAAATTCTATAATATATATTTTCTATCATATAAAAAATATACCAACAAAAACTAAGATACTTATTTACTATGCATTATTTGATTCCTTGATAAACTACGGGGTAAATATCTGGGCCAATACTAATAATATAGACCTGGATCACTTAAAAAACATACAAATCAAAGTGCTTAAATTAATTTTTTTCAAAAAACGTCTGGAAAAATTCATACAAAAGAATTAATAATTGAAAAAAGTATGAAATTTTATTCCCTAAACAAAAATTTATGTATAATATAATAATGCAAAACTACTATAACATATTACAAATAAAGAATAACAGTAATCAAAATTATCATCTAAGACAAAACCATAAAATAAAACTAACATACCCTCCAATTTTCAATAGTTACGGGCAAAGAAATATAAACTTTAATATAGAAAGAATCATAAATGATATGAATATAAATATATTCTCAAATCATCAAAAAATATCTGTTGTAAAAAAAAAAACCTTAAAAAATGACTTATTGAAAATATTTGAAAAAAAAAGAAAAAAAAATGAGTAAAGTAAATATCTTATTAATTATTTTATTTATGTTTCTTTCCTCTATATCTCTATCTTTAGAAGAATTTAAATTTCAAAATAGAGAAATGAAAAGAAAAAAAAAACAAACAAAACACCAAAGTTAAACAAAAGACAAAAATTTCAGATGCTTTTATAAATGGTACTATTAAATAAACACTGGAGCCTACCCTCCAGCAGCCTCCTCAGCCTGCACAGGCTGGTTGTGGCTTCGTGCGGTCCTCTGGGCCTGATCGAGTCTTTAACTTTAACTTAACTATTATATAAAACTAATATAAGTATCAAGACATTTCAAACATGTTAAATTAATACGAAGAATACCTTCAATACTAATAATTAATTATTTATTTATATATTTCAACCCATCTATACTCAATTATTGTTATTTACTTTTTTTATTCTTTCTTTACAATCTTGTAGACTTATAAGAGCCATTCTGAAATTAAGTGGAATTTTCTGTCCCCCCCTAAGTTTCTATCTTAAAAAACTGATTTATATAAGCTTGATAATTTTTTATAAATGAAACAAGATTGTATTTAAAAGATCCCAATATTATTTTATGAAAATTACTTTACATTTAAAAGTAAAACTCTGAGAAGTGTACGAAATGTAACCTCCATGGAATGTCCCCACCCCTGTTTTTTCAACATTAACAAGTGTTTTATCGAAAAATATTATTAAATTTTTCAAAAAAAACCTGAATAACAATAAAAAATTATATAAATTAAACTCTACACCAACTAACATTTTAAACATTAAAAGATTTAAATAGCCTAATTTTAACTCAAAAGTTGTCCACGGGGTTGGATGTAACCACCATGGAACATCGATAAAAGTTCTGAAAATGCTCACTGGGCAACAACACTGTTCACTGGTAGAGCTGTAGTGAAGGAGAAGGCAGCGATCTTTAGTAATCTGTTGATTGCCTGGATGTCATGTGTGTTGTTTGCTGTTAAAAGACCGGATTGCCTTATTTCCAGGTGCGTTCTTTTTCTCTTTGTAACCTCCATGGGTTCAACAAATGTTGTAGGTCATACGTTCAAACTTTAATTGTTTATTTTGGAAATATCTGTTATCTTTCAGAAAACATAAGCTCTGTATCTATGGATTTATGGTTATGAACTGCATGTTCATACCATCTTTATATGGTAGCTTTTTTTGAGGATAACTTTAATGATTTAATGTAAATCAATTTGTAACCTCCATGGAGCAAATTGTAAACTATTTTTTTCTGGTAAAAATATTTATTCTTGACCTTACAAAGGGTGTACATGTATTTAGTTTGTTATTGGTCACTTAAAAAAAATATTAATAATTATTTTTCTCTAGATTTTAATTTTTTTTTCTTGTACGGAAATTCCACTTAATTTCAGAATGACCCATAAATTATATGTTCTTCAAATGTATACTATGTAAATATATATTGTAAGAAGAAAAAACCGTCTTAGGCCTAGCGTTGAATTTTTGGTTGTAACTTGTTGAAATTAGATGGTTCGTCCAATCTGGAAGATGTTTTCTGTTGTCTGTCTATTCAGACGTAAGCTGGTACTTCTGAATTTGATCAAGAACTAGTATAATTTCTTTTTTACTGGTAATTTGTAGGAGAGCCGATAGCGTACGTCCTCTCTACCCTTCACCACTAATAATAGTTCACCACCACCACCAATAATAATAATAATAATAATAATAATAATAATAATAATAATATTATAAGGGCTTAGTATTAAGAAGTATAAACGTTATAATACAATAATAACAAAATAACATAAAATTTAGATTCTTACCTTCGTTTTCTGTTATCACTCGACCGTAGAGGTTAGTTTGGTAAAAGCTATTTTTCCCCCCCTTTCCCATAAAATCTCCAATATATACGTATATCTTGTCAGTGTTGCCTGTATTAAATTTCTCTCTTCTGGTAAAATTTTGCACAGGATAACCATTGAAATAGAAATTGATTGAGGATTGATCTTTAGTCATGCAAATATGAAACCAATCTGCCTTTTTCACATTACAGTCAGTGGCAGCCGTGTAAGCGCTACCGTCATCAGTACCAGTAGATCCCGTTAACTTTTGTTGCTCAAAATTTACAAAACCATTCAGATAGGTTATCTTATTCAGGAGAGAGTACGAACTAAAGTAATTAAAATATGATCCTTCCATTTGTAACCAAGTGCAGACTGACAGAGCTTTTCCAGTGATTACATTAGGCACTTCTACTCTTCCGTCTGCTACAATATATACAACAGAATCTAAATTTTCGGTGTTGTATAATGGTTGAAAGAACAATAAAATGAAAAGAAAAATCGGAATATTAGCAATGTTTTTGTAAAACATTTTCCAGCTATTCTAAGACTACACTACTTCCCTACAACTACACAGCGGGACAGACAGACGAAAAATGCTGCTTTGTTGAGCCACGAAAACGCTTTTATGAAGATTTAAAACGTCAGGTGATCTGATTCTCTGAAAAAAACATCTGCTGTTGACATTTTTTTTTTTAATTTTTATTTTGATTGATGTGACAAATACAAAAAATAAAACATGTTTTTCTTCCATGTTGCTTCGATTATTTACGATGATATTACTAACATCAGATAGATGTTTTAGCCAAGTAATAAGTAAATTCTCCTCCAGGAGGGTCCTAGGATTCACCCAGCCCGCGGTAGAATGAGTCACGGGTTTCTTTCTAGTGAACATTAATTAAAAGAATATGTGAGTCAACACAAAAGAACTGATATCTTTGCCTTTGTATCCGAATATAGCTGAATCCATTAAATAAATTTTAAAAACCAAATTAAATCATTAATTTTAAAATTAGCAAAAACGCAAAACGCAAATAAAAAAAAGACTTGGTATTTACAGTGACTACTGCCAACTGATGAGCGGCAATATAGCGAGAAACACTGTCTCACCCATTTTTAATGTGTTAATGCATTTTTTTGGCGCTTTTTTTATTTTAATTGCGCATGGAAAATTCGTTGAGGCTGTTGGAGGACAGCACATGAATTTCCTTTATTTTACTTTTAATGTGTATTTTGTTTTTAGTTTAAGTTTTCTGGAGTGTCTCAGTGAATTTTACTTCCAAAATAAAGGTTTATTTAGTTAAAAATAAGATTCAAGTAAATTAACGACATCCGTGATTTTACGTATGCCAAGGGTAGTTGTTGAATTAGGACCGAACACACAAAATTTCTTTAAGGAAATTTAATGCAGAGTAAAGAAGTTACAGACATGTTTCGTTTAACCGTAATGTTTAACTTCCTCAATGCGACAATACATACAAAAGACATCAATTATATACAGATAAATGAAATGTAGGGAACCCCGTACATATTGAACCAATGAAGTCTTCTGAATTCGGTAAGGCACAACCAATGTCCGGAGGGATGACAACTGCATCGTCCTCGTGTTGAACCACTTTGAAAACATCTAACAACCTTGGAAAATTGCACCAACTTCTTCATAAAAGTACGGGCCGATGATAAAAGAAGCAGTGAACCGACACCAAACTGTGACTTTCGGCGAATGTAAGGGGATCTCTTACATTCTTTCCTTGATCTTTCCTTGAAAACGATGTTCCATGATTTTATCAAGTCGGGAATTGCACAAAAGTTCAAAGTAAAATCCCTTTGATCTGAACCACAATTTCCAATATGAATGTAGCTTTATTTTTATTATTTATTTATTTTCACGTAAAAAACCTCCTGTCTTATTCTTTTATTATTAAATTTTTGTCAAATGAACACAAAGCAAAAAATATTATAATTTTTTTTAGGATAAATGATTTCTCTTAAATGACAAAAAGATACAAACCTTGACGCATTTTTATTTTCATAACATTTTTTTTTACTGCTGCAAAAATTCAGTAGAAAATTCGAGATCCACCTTATATTATCGAATCAGATGTTAATGGTAGTTTAAAAGGAAATATTTCTATCGTTTCTAAAAAAGAAAAACTATTTCGCTAAAATATTAAGTATATTTATTTATTTAATTCTTTTATCCATAACTATATCGTGAAGATTTCTTTTTAATTTCTTTTAATTTCTACTTTTTTTTGAGGGTGGGAGTTAAAATTAAAATCTCATCGGCTTGATTGTAGTTTCCCTGCAGCTGCTTTCAATTGAACAATTTTCAGAAATGAATCCACTTTAATGTAATCAAATAACTATTCTATACTCTAAAAAAACAAAATATCATATCAATTAAATCGATGTGCTTACAATTCAAAATAATTCTAATACATTAACAATATCTCTAAATGTTAATGAATCAGGCAGTGGTCTGTTATTTTGAGGAGACTTTTTCAATCCCTCGTGGCAGAGCCGGCGCTAGGAGGGTGCGGGGCCTCGGGCAATATGAATTTTGCGGAGCCCTTGACAATCCTATTTTAACAATCAAAAAAAAAAAAAGGAAAATCTTATTTTAACAACCAAAAAGAAAAAAAAATCGACAATCCTATTTTATCCTCTTTCTTTAACCAGGCGCGGGGCCTGGGGCGGTCGCCCCGTTCGCCACCCCCAATTCCGGCTCTGCTCATGTAGATTTATTTGTTTACCGTACGGACCTAACTTAAAACAACAGCATTCCATAAATGATTGCTATAACTGTAAAACAGATTTGGGTCATTCCATGGCAGATCACCTGATGAGTTCACCATCACAGATTTTCATGAAAATTTATTTGCATGTAAAGGGTCACAAGATAACACATTCTGCAAAATACGGGATTTTCTTGTTAAATATTTGCGGAGTTATGAATTTCTGAATTTTTTTTTTTTTTTTAGGTGCCATGCCCATTTTTTGACTTATTTTCTTGAACACCTTCTCTAATAATCAATCAAATGGAACCAAACTTGTTCTCCCCATGTATTTTTTTATGCTGAATCCAAACATTTCATCGAAACTAGTCTAGGACTAACAGTTTTATAGTAATAGAAAGCAAGTAAACATTTAAGAAAACATTTAAATGGTCATGTGGGACAACATTTAAAAATTTTAACCCAATTTTACAAAACCCAATTTTAACCCCAATTTTAAAAGATTTTAACCCAAGTCTAAAAAAGGATCTAAAGTAACTGAAAAAAAATAATCAAGATGGCGTGTTGCTCCTGAGCTTGGAAAAGAAATCGCAAAGTTGGTATTCTTATCGAAGCGCCATAAAGAAATAGCTAACAATTATTACTTTGTCACTGCATTTTTATTAAATAGATTCAAGTTAACCCTTGTTTTAGTCATAGCTCTGAAAGCAGTAGCTCTCACTTACAGCAGGTAAAACCCATATTTTCAAACTGGTTCAAATTGAATATTTGAATCGCCGTATTTTAAAATTAGAAAATTCACTCGTTTCGCCGATACTAGGCAAAAAATAATCCAAAATATCTACTAAAAAATACAAGTATTTTATTTAACTTCATTTCCTTTAATAAAAGCGTTTTACACAGGTTACTCATAATATTTCATATAAAAATATATATTTTTTTTTTGACAATAAAAAATTAAAATTCAAAACTATTGTCATTATACAGCGAGTTCTATAAATTTCAAAATTATTAGGTAATAGTTATTCAGGACAAAATATCTAAAGCATGCATTTTTTATCTCGCTTTCTTTTTTTGTTGTGAACTTTAAGTAGAAATTCAAGTTGAATTAATTAAAGTACATAAATAATAAAAATCTGCTTGAAAAGAATTTTTTTTTTCTTTCTCAACGTTGTAAGAGACAACGGAGTGAAATTTGAATATGTAAATATGGGGATTGACGTAACGAGTGATTACGTTTGTTAAGGGGAAGGTCAGCCTCTTTATGAGTGAGAGAGAGAGAGAGGTTAGTCAGTCACAAGAAGAGGTTAGTTAGTCTCAGAGATAGGTTATTACACTCACGGAGAAAGGTTACTGAGTGAGAGATAGGAGTCAGAGACAAGACACAATGAGACGGGACACAGAGGTGACAAAGGTTAGTCACAAGTCAGAGAGAGCTGAATCGAGTCTCAAGAAGGTTAGCGTTTGTAATGTTGAAGTTTAAACCTAGAAGACCGTATCGTAACAGAGAACTGACTTTGAGCTAAATTGACAGTGCCAGAAAAGAAGGGTAAGATTCAATTCGTTACCGAAGATAAACAGAACTAAAGTATTATTTATTATTATGGTTCTCGAAGTGAATTTAAACCAGCCATTCAGAAGCCTGAAAATTTAGAAGTCACGAAGAGAAGAGAATTGAGCGATTCTCACCTTGGGTTTCAGGAACTTGAACCTACTCCAATCAAGAAAAATTATTGGAAAGTTTCCGACTAATTTGAAGAAGAGAAATAGAACTATTAATATTTATTGGAAGAAGAAATTCTGCAAATATTATTTTCTATAAAGTGTAAGCGTTCAGTGAACCTGAATTGAAGTGCGCCGTGAATATTCAACGAGCTGAGCCGTTCCATTACTTCAAGGGAAGAAGGAGTCAGCTGATGATTAAGAAGGCGCCATTTCCAAACCTGTTCATAACGGAGGATTACCGATACGATACTGCGTTGGAATGAAGACTGACGGAGGATCATTCATTACTATTGGATTTACCGACCCACGGGTGAAAAGCCATTGAAGCCTTCGAACTGTAAGTAACAGATTCTTATTTTCATTTTGGATGGGACCCGCGTTCGATAACGCAGAATACTACAAGTAGTGAGTTTGAAGAGCAATTTCGTCGGCAGTGAACTTTGTGTTTTACAACATTATTATTATTATTAAATCATCCTAGGTGAAAACTAGTAAGCCATTATAAGTGAATCAAGCGATGTTATCTTTAGTGCAATCATTCATACTAGATAAAAGTGATATAGCCATTAATAACATAGATCCATTTTTCGTTTTAAATCCCATAGATGCATAATACTAAAGCCATTCGTAGAATAGTTAGTGATTTAGTTAGAAGAAATATAACTCTCTTATTTGAATGATTAGAATATTAAATGTGGCGAAACATTTACTAGTGGAAGATTAGTTATACTTTATAACAGTGCATATCAAATATTAAGAAGCGTGCTTTTACTATTATTAAGTTAATTCCAAATATAGGAACTTACTTATCACACTAATTGTGAAAAGCTGTTTATGAGTGCAAAGAGATATCAAGACGATATTGAAACTGAAAGTTTAGAACTTTGTTGTGCTTCATAATATTGTGGAAAAAACAATTGTACATAAGTTTGTGAAATATTTTTTAATGACCACCATAATAAATCTTTTACAGATTTTTATTTTGCTAAACCTAATTTCTTATTGTGCTTTGCTAAACAACTATGCATTCTGCAACAATAATATCGCAACATTTTTAAATATTGGGTGAGTACAAAAGTTCTACCCGTTTTTGGATATGAAAATTTGCAATGGAATTACCCTCACACATGACATTGGGCAGACGATTTGCATCATTACAATCAAACGTGTGGATGCCTCACATATAAATGCATCGTGTCTCACAAAATTAATCACCTCAAAAAAAAATATCAAAGGGTGTAATATAGAACGCGAGAAGGAGCATATAAGACATTGTTTGTTATACGAGTTCGATAAAAAGAGTACGGCAGCCGCAGCATGTCGCAATGTTTGTCAAGTTTTTGGGGATGATGCAATTGATGAAAGCACATGTCATCGATGGTTTCGTAAATTTAGGAAAGGAGACAGAAGCTGCCAAGATCAGGCTAGGAGTGAACCGCCATCACACGTTGGAGAGGATGATATTGACCAAGCCATAAGGAACAGCTCGAACCTAACCATGCAAGAATTAGCGGAGACCTTCAACGTACACCGGAGAAATGGCTGGCAAAGTTGGGTTTTACGAGAAAGTTGAATCGTTGGGTTCCACATAACCTGGCAGCTAAGCAACAGGATGACCGAATCGCCAACTGTGTTTCCTTGCTTTCCGGAACAAAAATGATCCATTCTTGACACGAATTGTGACAGGAGATGAGAAGTGGGTTATGTACCGTAACGTAAAGCGTCGTAGGACTGTGTCGCCCTTCTGATCCGCCTGCATCGACTTCGAAAGCTGAACTTCATCCCAAGAAGGTGTTATTGAGTGTGTGGTGGGATGTGCACGGAATAATTCACTGGGAGGTCCTGCCACTCAACCAAACCATCAATGCAACCTTCTACTGCCTACAGTTAGACAGGCTGCATTCAAATTTGGTAGCAAAGCGGCCAGGTCTCATCAATCGTCGCGATGTTATCCTTCATCACGATAACGCCAGGCCACATGCTGCTGTCATAACTCGCCGAAAGTTACTGGGCTTTGTTTGGGAGGTTTTACCCCACCCTCTCTATTCTCCTGACTAGGCACCAACTGAATATCACCTATTTCATGCGTTGAACAGTTCCTTCAGTCAGAAAATCTTTGATGATCTTAATGCTGTGAAAACTGCCATTCAAGACTTTTGGACTCGAAACCGCCGGAATTTTACCGCCGCGCCGTAAGGATTCATCTCCTACCAGAAATATGGTAAGAGGTCCTAGATAGCAATGGGGATTATGCACAATAATAGGTACTGTTCATTTTGCGTATATTTGCTGTTCTTTATGGGTAATAAAAACGGGTAGAACTTTTGCACTCACCCAATAGTTTGCCTATTTTTGGTTTTGAATCATACAATTGTGGAAAGGGCTGGAATGACTTATACTTTCTGTTTGATGCCGGATACTTTCACTTTCTGTTTTAGGGGTTGAGTTTCCTATCAAAATTTCACTTTCTGTTTCAATGGATTGGGATTTCCCCCAAAGTTTCAGTTGCTTTTTTAAGAGGCTGGGTTTTCCCCCACATGAACTTTGTTTTCAAGGGTCTGGTGCAACTGACCATTCTTCAGGTAGCACCATGGCACCATGGCAGTTGCTCAGTGTTCATTTTGAGTTCTGTGACACTGAATGTCACAGCAAGATTTACTCAAGAACTGTTCGATTGAATTGTTATGATGAATTTAGGGAAGAAGAAAAAGAAGTCATGCTTATGAAGTATGCTTATAAAGTATGGATTGTCTGATATATCTGCTGCCAGTTCAGTTTGTCACCCACACCAAAAATTGAGCAGAAAAAAATTATGGGAATGACCCATTTGTCTGTAATTTGATTGCTTATTTGTTTTGTGCATTTTGCATTCGGATTTAGTTCGCAAGGTCATTAGGTACAATGTGGAATAGACTTGAGTAAAGTTTATTTCTGATTCTATCTCCTTTACCAATATAAATTACTGTTCATACCAACAACACGTTAAGAGCAAGATCAATGAAAATCTCAATTACTTATTTTCGGCACCGGACAGCGCCGGATGATTTTGCAAATAAATAATAAATATAAAATTTTAAAAAAAGTTTAAGGTAATGAAAACAGTGTATCACTTTTGTAATATATCTGTACAATTCTCGATAGGTAGATATTTCCCATTCAACTGGAATGACCTGAGGTACAACCTCGGTTTCATTGATCCTCGGAACTAATAGGGAATGGATTCAGCTCAGTGCAGACACTCCTCTGACTCTAAGGAAAGAAGCCCATTTCCATTTGTCAGAAGCCTGAGTGAACCTCAAAGCCCATCCAGGGTAGGTGGAAATAACCAGGAAAATAAATCGTCGGCCTTCAACCACCTCAGATTGAATCCGGTTCCTGTAAATGTCAGGCCAGTACCTCTACCAGTAATAATTGGAAATAGAGTTATTTTTTTAGAACAACATTATAATTATAAAAATAGATGAATTTAATTGATATGACTTTTTTTTTTTAGGTTGAGGAACAGTTGTTGTCATTAGGTTGAGGAACATAAACCTATATAATTTTTGAAAAGTGTCCGAATTAAAACAGCTGCAGGAAAACTACAATCATACACGTGTAATTTTTAATTTTTATAAAAATTAAAAAAAATGTTATTTTCAAGATAAGGCAGAACTCAAAAGACGTAAATTCTCACGCATTCCCTCACAACTTCATACAACAACTTGTTGTATATTTCAAACTTGTACAGAATCTTCCAATTGAGTCTATCTTTTGAGATTTAAGTCGTGTGTCAAAATGTAGGCCTATTATAATCTTGAAATTTTTGGAATAAATTGAATCCATTTAATTCGTGAACGGATTCTTTTTCTTTTTAACCCAGTGCATCTAATGGTAGATTGGGAATTCAATCATCCTCTCCAACAAATGCGAACCATTGAGTTTGTTTCTATGAATTGTATCATTTATAAAGTCACCATAACTTAATTGTTACTTCACTATTTAATTTCTTTTCACTTATTTCAATTTTCACTTATTTCAATTTTCATTTATTTCCCTGTATATTTCTTTATTTTCTCTAAGCTTTCGTTTCAAATGAATATACTACAAAAGTTAATATCATTTAGAATTAATGTAATTCAGTTCTTTGTTATTAAGAAAAATGGTAAGTTTATTGAAGAATCTTAATTGTAATATTTTTAAATTCTAACATTTCAAATTGTATAAAATTAAAAAAAAAATATTTGAACTCTAATATTATCAGAGAAAAAATACAAATCATATTAACATTCAGTTCAATTCTCATGAAAGGTAGGATCTGGGAATTTTCTGTTGGAACTTCCTCCAGCAGTGCAGCGCAAGGTTATTAAAAAAGATTAATCTCCACACACTCATATAGAGAATTGATGAGCCTGAGGGAAAGTAAACTAAAACTGTGCCTGTA